>JAWPHD010026288.1:0-13584 GCA_037043455.1 Cyrtodaria siliqua | reverse complement strand
CGTAAGAACTGAACATATATGCGTAAGAACGGAATATATATACGTAAGAACTTAATATATATGCATAAAAACTGAATATATATGTGTAAGAACTGAATATATATGCGTAAGAACGGAATATATATGCGTAAGAACGGAATATAAATGCGAAAGTACTGAATATATATGCGAAAGTACTGAATATATATGTGTAAGAACTGAATATATATGCGTAAGAACGGAATATATATGCGAAAGTACTGAATATATATGCGTAAGAACTAAATATATATGCGTAAGAACGGAATATATATGCGTAAGAACTGAACATATATGCGTAAGAACTGAATATGAACGGAATATATATGCGTAAGAACGGTATATATATGCGTACGAACGGAATATATATGTGTAAGAACGGAATATATATGAGTAAGAACTGAATATATATGTGTAAGAACTGAATATATATGTGTAAGAACGGAATATATATGTGTAAGAACTGAATATATATATGTGTTAGAACTGAATATATATGCGTAAGACCTGAATATATATGCGTAAGAACTGAATATATATGCGTAAGAACTGAATATATATGCGTAAGAACTGAATATATGCGTAAGAACTGAATATATATGCGTAAGAGCGGAATATATATATGCGTAAGAACTGAATATATATGCATTAGAACTGAACATATAAGCGTAAGAACTGAATATATGTGCTTAAGAACGGAATATATATGCGTAAGAACGGAATATATATGTGTAAGAACGGAATATATATTTGTAAGAACTGAATACTGAATATATATGCGTAAGAACGGAATAGATATGCGTAAGAACTGAATATATATGCGTAAGAAAGGAATATATATGTGTAAGAACTGAACATATATGCGTAAGAACTGAATATATATACCTAAGAACTGAATATATATGCGTAAGAACTGAATATATATGCGTAAGAACTGAATATATATGATGCGTAAGAACTGAATATATATGCGTAAGAACTGAATATATATGTGTAAGAACTGAATATATATGCGTAAGAACGGAATATATAAGCGTAAGAACGGAGTATATATGCGAAAGTACTGAATATATATGCGTAAGAACTAAATATATATCCGTAAGAACTGAATATATATGCGTAAGAACTGAACATATATGCGTAAGAACTGAATATGAACGGAATATATATGCGTAAGAACGGAATATATATGCGTAAGAACTGAATATATATGCATAAAAACTGAATATATATGTGTAAGAACTGAATATATATGCGTAAGAACGGAATATATATGCGTAAGAACGGAATATATATGCGTAAGAACGGAATATATATGCAAAAGTACTGAATATATATGCGTAAGAACTAAATATATATGCGTAAGAACTGAATATATATGCGTAAGAACTGAATATATATGCGTAAGAACTGAATATGAACGGAATATATAAGCGTAAGAACGGAATATATATGCGTACGAACGGAATATATATGTGTAAGAACGGAATATATATGAGTAAGAACAGAATATATATGCTTAAGAACGGAATATATATGTGTAAGAACGGAATATATATGTGTAAGAACTGAATACTGGATATATATGCGTAAGAACGGAATAGATATGTGTAAGAACGGAACACATATGCGTTAGAACTGAATATATATGCGTATGAACAGAATATATATGCGTAAGAACTAAATATATATGCGTAATAACTGAATATATGTGAGTAAGAACTGAATATATGTGCGTAAGAACGGAATATATATGCGTAAGAACGGAATATATATGCCTAAGAACGGAATATATATGCGTAAGAACTGAATATATAAGCGTAAGAACTGAACATGTATGCGTAAGAACTTAATATATATGCGTAAGTACGGAATATATATGTGTAAGAACTGAATATATATGCGTAAGAACTGAATATATATGTGTTAGATATATGTGTAAGAACTGAACATATATGCTTAAGAACTGAATATATATGCGTAAGAACTGAGAATATGAGTAAGAACTGAATATATGTGCATAAGAACGGAATAAATATGCGTAAGAACGGAATATATGCGTAAGAACTGAATATATATATATGTGTAAGAACTGAATATATATGCGTAAGAACTGTATATATATGCTTAAGAACTGAATATATATGCGTAAGAACTGAATTTATATGCGTAAGAACTGAATATATATGCATAAGAACGGAATATATATGCGTAAGAATGGAATATATATGGGTAAGAACTGAATATATGTGCCTAAGAACTGAATATATGTGCGTAAGAACGGAATAGATATGCGTACGAACGGAATAAATATGTGTAAGAACGGAATATATATGAGTAAGAACTGAATATATATGCGTAATAACTGAATATATATGCGTAAGAACCGAATATATATGCGTAAGAACTGAATATATATGCGTTAGAACTGAATATATATGCGTATGAACAGAATATATATGCGTAAGAACTGAATATATATGCGTAATAACTGAATATATGTGAGTAAGAACTGAATATATGTGCGTAAGAACGGAATATATATGCGTAAGAACGGAATATATATGCGTAAGAACGGAATATATATGTGTAAGAACTGAAAATATATGTGTTAGAACTGAATATATATGCGTAAGAACTGAATATATATGCGTAAGAACTGAATATATATGCGTAAGAACGGAATATATATGCGTAAGAACTGAATATATGCGTAAGAACTGAATTTATATGCGTAAGAACGGAATAGATATGTGTAAGAACGGAACACATATGCGTACGAACTGAATATATATGCGTAATAACTGAATATATATGCGTAAGAACCGAATATATATGCGTAAGAACTGAATATATATGCGTTAGAACTGAATATATATGCGTATGAACAGAATATATATGCGTAAGAACTGAATATATATGCGTAATAACTGAATATATGTGAGTAAGAACTGAATATATGTGCGTAAGAACGGAATATATATGCGAAAGAACGGAATATATATGCGTAAGAACGGAATATATATGTGTAAGAACTGAATATATATGTGTTAGAACTGAATATATATGCGTAAGAACTGAATATATATGTGTAAGCACTGAATATATATGCGAAAGAAGGGAATATAATTGCGTAAGAACGGAATATATATGCGTAAGAACGGAATATATATGCGTAAGAACTGAATATATATGTGTAAGAACAGAATATATATGCGTAAGAACTGAATATATATGCGTAAGAACTGAATATATATGTGTAAGAACTGAATATATATGCGAAAGAACTGAATATATATGCGTAAGAACTGAATATATATGCGTAAGAACTGAATATATGTGCGTAAGAACTAAATATATATGCGTAAGAGCTGAATATATGTGCTTAAGAACGGAATATATATGCGTAAGAACGGAATATATATGTGTAAGAACGGAATATATATGTGTAAGAACTGAATACTGAATATATATGCGTAAGAACGGAATAGATATGCGTAAGAACTGAATATATATGCGTAAGAAAGGAATATATATGTGTAAGAACTGAACATATATGCGTAAGAACTGAATATATATACGTAAGAACTGAATATATATGCGTAAGAACTGAATATATATGCGTAAGAACTGAATATATATGATGCGTAAGAACTGAATATATATGCGTAAGAACTAAATATATATGTGTAAGAACTGAATATATATGCGTAAGAACGGAATATATATGCGTAAGAACGGAGTATATATGCGAAAGTACTGAATATATATGCGTAAGAACTAGATATAAATGCGTAAGAACTGAATATGAACGGAATATATATGCGTAAGAACGGAATATATATGCGTACGAACGGAATATATATGTGTAAGAACTGAATATATATGTGTAAGAACTGAATATATATGTGTAAGAACTGAATATATATGCGTAAGATCTGAATATATATGCGTAAGAACTGAATATATATGCGTAAGAACTGAATATAAGTGCGTAAGAACTGAATACATGTGCGTAAGAACGTAATATATATGCGTACGAACTGAACATATAAGCGCAAGAACTAAATATATATGCGTAAGAACTAAATATATGTGCTTAAGAACGGAATATATATGCGTAAGAACGGAATATATATGTGTAAGAACGGAATATATATTTGTAAGAACTGAATACTGAAAATATATGCGTAAGAACGGAACATATATATGCGTAAGAACTGAATATATATGCGTAAGAACTGAACATATAAGCGCAAGAACTAAATATATATGCGTAAGAACTGAATATATGTGCTTAAGAACGGAATATATATGCGCAAGAACGGAATATATATGTGTAAGAACGGAATATATATGTGTAAGAACTGAATACTGAATATATACGCGTAAGAACGGAATAGATATGCGTAAGAACTGAATATATATATGCGTAGGAACTGAATATATATGCGTAAGAACGGAATATATATGTGTAAGAACGGAACACATATGCGTAAGAACTGAATATATATGCGTAAGAACTGAATATATATGCGTAAGAAATGAATATATATGCGTAAGAACTGAATATATGTGCGTAAGAACTGAATACATGTGCGTAAGAACGTAATATATATGAGTAAGAACTGAATATATATGCGTAAGAACTGAATATATATGCGTAAGAACTGAATATATATGTGTAAGATATATGCGTAAGAACTGAACATATATGCGTAAGAACGGAATATATATACGTAAGAACTTAATATATATGCATAAAAACTGAATATATATGTGTAAGAACTGAATATATATGCGTAAGAACGGAATATATATGCGTAAGAACGGAATATAAATGCGAAAGTACTGAATATATATGCGAAAGTACTGAATATATATGTGTAAGAACTGAATATATATGCGTAAGAACGGAATATATATGCGAAAGTACTGAATATATATGCGTAAGAACTAAATATATATGCGTAAGAACGGAATATATATGCGTAAGAACTGAACATATATGCGTAAGAACTGAATATGAACGGAATATATATGCGTAAGAACGGTATATATATGCGTACGAACGGAATATATATGTGTAAGAACGGAATATATATGAGTAAGAACTGAATATATATGTGTAAGAACTGAATATATATGTGTAAGAACGGAATATATATGTGTAAGAACTGAATATATATATGTGTTAGAACTGAATATATATGCGTAAGACCTGAATATATATGCGTAAGAACTGAATATATATGCGTAAGAACTGAATATATATGCGTAAGAACTGAATATATGCGTAAGAACTGAATATATATGCGTAAGAGCGGAATATATATATGCGTAAGAACTGAATATATATGCATTAGAACTGAACATATAAGCGTAAGAACTGAATATATGTGCTTAAGAACGGAATATATATGCGTAAGAACGGAATATATATGTGTAAGAACGGAATATATATTTGTAAGAACTGAATACTGAATATATATGCGTAAGAACGGAATAGATATGCGTAAGAACTGAATATATATGCGTAAGAAAGGAATATATATGTGTAAGAACTGAACATATATGCGTAAGAACTGAATATATATACCTAAGAACTGAATATATATGCGTAAGAACTGAATATATATGCGTAAGAACTGAATATATATGATGCGTAAGAACTGAATATATATGCGTAAGAACTGAATATATATGTGTAAGAACTGAATATATATGCGTAAGAACGGAATATATAAGCGTAAGAACGGAGTATATATGCGAAAGTACTGAATATATATGCGTAAGAACTAAATATATATCCGTAAGAACTGAATATATATGCGTAAGAACTGAACATATATGCGTAAGAACTGAATATGAACGGAATATATATGCGTAAGAACGGAATATATATGCGTACGAACGGAATATATATGTGTAAGAACGGAATATATATGAGTAAGAACTGAATATATATGTGTAAGAACTGAATATATATGTGTAAGAACTGATTATATATGCGTAAGAACTGAATATATATGCGTAAGAACTGAATATATATGCGTAAGAACTGAATATATATGCGTAAGAAATGAATATATATGCGTAAGAACTGAATATATGTGCGTAAGAACTGAATACATGTGCGTAAGAACGTAATATATATGAGTAAGAACTGAATATATATGCGTAAGAACTGAATATATATGCGTAAGAACTGAATATATATGTGTAAGATATATGCGTAAGAACTGAACATATATGCGTAAGAACGGAATATATATGCGTAAGAACTGAATATATATGCATAAAAACTCAATATATATGTGTAAGAACTGAATATATATGCGTAAGAACGGAATATATATGCGTAAGAACGGAATATATATGCGTAAGAACGGAATATATATGCGAAAGTACTGAATATATATGCGTAAGAACTAAATATATATGCGTAAGAACTGAATATATATCCGTAAGAACTGAACATTTATGCGTAAGAACTAAATATGAACGGAATATATATGCGTAAGAACGGAATATATATGCGTACGAACGGAATATATATGTGTAAGAACGGAATATATATGAGTAAGAACTGAATATATATGTGTAAAAACTGAATATATATGCGTAAGAAATGAATATATATGCGTAAGAACTGAATATATATGCGTAAGAACTGAATATATATGCGTAAGAAATGAATATATGTGCGTAAGAACGTAATATATATGCGTAAGAACTGAATATATATGCGTAATAATTGAATATATATGCCTAAGAACTGAATATATATGCGTAATAACTGAATATATATGCTAAGAACTGAATATATGCGTAAGAACTGAATATATATGCGTAAGAACGGAATATATATGCGTAAGAACTGAATATATATGCGTAAGAACTGAACATGTATGCGTAAGAACTTAATATATATGCGTAAGTACGGAATATATATGTGTAAAAACTGAATATATATATGCGTAAGAACTGAATATATATGTGTAAGATATATGCGTAAGAACTGAATATATATGCGTAAGAGCTGAATATATATGCGTAAGAACTGAGAATATGAGTAAGAACTGAATATATATGCGTAAGAACTGAATATATATGCATAAGAACTGAATATATATGTGTAAAAACTGAATATATATGCGTAAGAACGGAATATATATTCGTAAGAACGGAATATATATGCGTAAGAACGGAATATATATGCGAAAGTACTGAATATATATGCGTAAGAACTGAATATACATGCGTAAGAAATGAATATATACGCGTAAGAACTGAATATATATGTGTAAGAACTGAAAATATATGTGTAAGAACTGAATATATATGCGTAAGAACTGAATATATATGCGTTAGAACTGAATATATATGTGTTATAACTGAATATATATGCGTAAGAACTGAATATATATGTGTAAGAACTGAATATATATGCGTAAGAACTGAATATATATGAGTTAGAACTGAATATATATTTGTAAGAACTGAATATTCATGCGTAAGAACTGAATATATGTGCGTAAGAACTGAATATATATGCGAGAGAACTGAATATATATGCGAAAGAACTAAAAATATATGCGTAAGAACTGAATATATATATGTAAGAACTGAATATATATGTGAAAGAACTGAATATATATGTGTAAGAACTGAATATATATGCGTAAGAACTGAATATATATGCGTCAGAACTGAATATATATGCGTAAGAACTGAATATATATGCGAAAGAACTAAAAATATATGCGTAAGAACTGAATATATATATGTAAGAACTGAATATATATGTGAAAGAACTGAATATATATGTATAAGAACTGAATATATATGCGTAAGAACTGAATATATATGCGTCAGAACTGAATATATATGCGTAAGAACTGAACATATATGCGTAAGAACTGAATATGAATGGAATATATATGCGTAAGAACGGAAATCATATGCGTACGAACGGAATATATATGTGTCAGAACGGAATATATATGAGTAAGAACTGAATATATATGTGTAATAACTGAATATATATGTGTAAGAACTGAATATATATGCGTAAGAACTAAATATATATGCGACAGAACTGAATATATATGGGTAAGAACAGAATATATGTGCGTAAGAACTGAATATATGTGCTTAAGAACGGAATATATATGCGTAAGAACGGAATATATATGTGTAAGAACGGAATATATATGTGTAAGAACTGAATATATATGCGTAAGAACTGAATATATATTCGTAAGAACTGAATATATATGCGTAAGAACGGAATAGATATGCGTAAGAACTGAATATATATGCGTAAGAACGAAATATATATGGGTAAGAACTGAATATATATATGTGTAAGATATGTGCGTAAGAACTGAATATATATGCGTAAGAACTGAATATATATGCGTAAGAACTGAATATATATGCGTAAGAGCGGAATATATATGGGTGAGAACGGAGTATATGCGTACGAACGGAATATATGTGTAAGAACGGAATATATATGAGTTAGAACTGAATATATATGCGTAAGAACTGAATATATATGCTTAAGAACTGAATATATATGCGTAAGAACTGAATATATATGCGTAAGAACTGAATATATATGTGTAACAACTGAATATATACGTGTAAGAACTGAATATATATGCGTAAGAACTGAATATATATGCGTAAGAACTGAATATATATGTGTAAGCACTGAATATATATGCGAAAGAACGGAATATATATGCGTAAGAACGGAACATATATGCGTAAGAACGGAATATATATGCGTAAAAACTGAATATATATTTGTAAGAACTGAATATATATGCGTAAGAACTGAATATCTATGCGTAAGAACTGAATATATATGTGTAAGTGATGAATATATATGCGAAAGAACTGAATATATATGCGTAAGAACTGAATATATATGCGTAAGAACTGAATATATGTGCGTAAGAACTGAATATATATGCGAAAAAACTTATTATATATGCGAAAGAACTGAATATATATGCGTAAGAACTAAATATATATGCGTAAGAACTGAATAAATGTGCGTAAGAACTGAATATATATGTGTAAGAACTGAATATATATGCGTAAGCACTGAATATATGTGCGTAAGAACTGAATATATATGCGAAAGAACTAAATATATATGCGAAAGAACTAAATATATATGCGTAAGAACGGAATATATATGTGTAAGATCTGAATATATAAGTGTAAGAACTAAATATAAATGTGTAAGAACTGAATATATATGCGTAACAACTGAATATATATGCGTAATAAATGAATATGAACGGAATATATATGCGTAAGAACGGAATATATATGTGTAAGAACTGAATATATATGCGTAAGAACTGAATATATATGCGTAAGAACTGAATATATATGCGTAAGAACTAAATATATATGCGTAAGAACTGAATATATATGCGTAAGAACTGAATATATGTGCGTAAGAACTGAATATATGTGCGTAAAACTGAATATATATGTGTAAGAACTGAATATATATGCGCAAGAAATGAATATGAACGGAATATATATGCGTAAGAACGGAAAATATATGTGTAAGAACTGAATATATATGTGTAAGAACTGAATATATATGCGTAAGAACTGAATATATATGAGTAAGAACTGAATATATATGCGTAAGAACTGATTATATATGCGTAATAACTGAATATATGTGCGTAAGAACTGAATATATATGCGTAAGAACTGAATATATATGTATAAAAACTGAATATATATGCCTAAGAACTGAATATCTATGCGTAAGAGCTTAATATATATGCGCAAGAACTGAATATATATGCGTAAGAAATGAATATATATGCGTAAGAAATGAATATATATGCCGAAGAACTGAATATATATGCCGAAGAACTGAATATATATGCAGAAGAACTGAATATATATGCATAAGAACTAAATATATATGCGGAAGAACTGAATATATATGCGTAAGCACTGAATATATATGCGTTAGAAATGAATATATGTGCGTAAGAACTGAAAATATGTGCGTAAGAACTGAATATGTGTGCGTAAGAACGGAATATATATGTGTAAAAACTGAATATATGTATGTAAGAACAAAATATGTATGCGTAAGAACTGAGTATATATGCGTAAGAACTGAATATATATGCGTAAGAACTGAATATATATGCGTAAGAACTGAATATATGTGCGTAAGATCTGAATATATGTGCGTAAGAACAGAATATATATGTGTAAGATATATGCGTAAGAACTGACCATATATGCGTAAGAACTGAATATATATGCGTAAGAACTGAGTATATGAGTAAAAACTGAATATATATGCGTAAGAACTGAATAGATATGCATAAGAACTGAATATATATGTGTAAAAACTGAATATATATGCGTAAGAACGGAATATATATTAGTAAGAACGGAATATATATGCGTAAGAGCGGAATATATATGCGAAAGTACTGAATATATATGCGTAAGAACTGAATATATATGCGTAAGAACGGAATATATATGCGTACGAACGGAATATATATGTGTAAGAACGGAATATATATGAGTAAGAACTGAATATATATGTGTAAAAACTGAATATATATGCGTAAGAAATGAATATATATGCGTAAGAACTGAATATATATGCGTAAGAACTGAATATATATGCGTAAGAAATGAATATATGTGCGTAAGAACGTAATATATATGCGTAAGAACTGAATATATATGCGTAATAATTGAATATATATGCCTAAGAACTGAATATATATGCGTAAGAACTGAATATATATGCTAAGAACTGAATATATGCGTAAGAACTGAATATATATGCGTAAGAACGGAATATATATGCGTAAGAACTGAATATATATGCGTAAGAACTGAACATGTATGCGTAAGAACTTAATATATATGCGTAAGTACGGAATATATATGTGTAAAAACTGAATATATATATGCGTAAGAACTGAATATATATGTGTAAGATATATGCGTAAGAACTGAATATATATGCGTAAGAGCTGAATATATATGCGTAAGAACTGAGAATATGAGTAAGAACTGAATATATATGCGTAAGAACTGAATATATATGCATAAGAACTGAATATATATGTGTAAAAACTGAATATATATGCGTAAGAACGGAATATATATTCGTAAGAACGGAATATATATGCGTAAGAACGGAATATATATGCGAAAGTACTGAATATATATGCGTAAGAACTGAATATACATGCGTAAGAAATGAATATATACGCGTAAGAACTGAATATATATGTGTAAGAACTGAAAATATATGTGTAAGAACTGAATATATATGCGTAAGAACTGAATATATATGCGTTAGAACTGAATATATATGTGTTATAACTGAATATATATGCGTAAGAACTGAATATATATGTGTAAGAACTGAATATATATGCGTAAGAACTGAATATATATGAGTTAGAACTGAATATATATTTGTAAGAACTGAATATTCATGCGTAAGAACTGAATATATGTGCGTAAGAACTGAATATATATGCGAGAGAACTGAATATATATGCGAAAGAACTAAAAATATATGCGTAAGAACTGAATATATATATGTAAGAACTGAATATATATGTGAAAGAACTGAATATATATGTGTAAGAACTGAATATATATGCGTAAGAACTGAATATATATGCGTCAGAACTGAATATATATGCGTAAGAACTGAATATATATGCGAAAGAACTAAAAATATATGCGTAAGAACTGAATATATATATGTAAGAACTGAATATATATGTGAAGAAGAACTGAATATATATATGTATAAGAACTGAATATATATGCGTAAGAACTGAATATATATGCGTCAGAACTGAATTATATATGCGTAAGAACTGAACATATATGCGTAAGAACTGAATATGAATGGAATATATATGCATAAGAACGGAAATCATATGCGTACGAACGGAATATATATGTGTCAGAACGGAATATATATGAGTAAGAACTGAATATATATGTGTAATAACTGAATATATATGTGTAAGAACTGAATATATATGCGTAAGAACTAAATATATATGCGACAGAACTGAATATATATGGGTAAGAACAGAATATATGTGCGTAAGAACTGAATATATGTGCTTAAGAACGGAATATATATGCGTAAGAACGGAATATATATGTGTAAGAACGGAATATATATGTGTAAGAACTGAATATATATGCGTAAGAACTGAATATATATTCGTAAGAACTGAAATATATATGCGTAAGAACGGAATAGATATGCGTAAGAACTGAATATATATGCGTAAGAACGAAATATATATGGGTAAGAACTGAATATATATATGTGTAAGATATGTGCGTAAGAACTGAATATATATGCGTAAGAACTGAATATATATGCGTAAGAACTGAATATATATGCGTAAGAGCGGAATATATATGGGTGAGAACGGAGTATATGCGTACGAACGGAATATATGTGTAAGAACGGAATATATATGAGTTAGAACTGAATATATATGCGTAAGAACTGAATATATATGCTTAAGAACTGAATATATATGCGTAAGAACTGAATATATATGCGTAAGAACTGAATATATATGTGTAACAACTGAATATATACGTGTAAGAACTGAATATATATGCGTAAGAACTGAATATATATGCGTAAGAACTGAATATATATGTGTAAGCACTGAATATATATGCGAAAGAACGGAATATATATGCGTAAGAACGGAACATATATGCGTAAGAACGGAATATATATGCGTAAAAACTGAATATATATTTGTAAGAACTGAATATATATGCGTAAGAACTGAATATCTATGCGTAAGAACTGAATATATATGTGTAAGTGATGAATATATATGCGAAAGAACTGAATATATATGCGTAAGAACTGAATATATATGCGTAAGAACTGAATATATGTGCGTAAGAACTGAATATATATGCGAAAAAACTTATTATATATGCGAAAGAACTGAATATATATGCGTAAGAACTAAATATATATGCGTAAGAACTGAATAAATGTGCGTAAGAACTGAATATATATGTGTAAGAACTGAATATATATGCGTAAGCACTGAATATATGTGCGTAAGAACTGAATATATATGCGAAAGAACTAAATATATATGCGAAAGAACTAAATATATATGCGTAAGAACGGAATATATATGTGTAAGATCTGAATATATAAGTGTAGAAGAACTAATATAAATGTGTAAGAACTGAATATATATGCGTAACAACTGAATATATATGCGTAATAAATGAATATGAACGGAATATATATGCGTAAGAACGGAATATATATGTGTAAGAACTGAATATATATGCGTAAGAACTGAATATATATGCGTAAGAACTGAATATATATGCGTAAGAACTAAATATATATGCGTAAGAACTGAATATATATGCGTAAGAACTGAATATATGTGCGTAAGAACTGAATATATGTGCGTAAAACTGAATATATATGTGTAAGAACTGAATATATATGCGCAA
>JAWPHD010026287.1:0-13585 GCA_037043455.1 Cyrtodaria siliqua | reverse complement strand
AGATTGTTCGACATGAAACACGTATAAAAAGCATTTTTACTGAAAAAATGCAATAAACTTTAAAATTAAAATTACCTATTTTAAATGTTTTAATTCTATAATATGCCAACTTTTTAATAAGAAATTAAGGTTTTATTTCATACCCCGGCCATCCCGTTTTCTCTTCTTGGAGAAGGAGCTGGCTGGGGTATGAAAGTTAATACTCGGACCCTGTAATGAAACCGAAAGTACCCCTATGCGTTTCTGGTGTCACTTATTGCTTCTACTGTTCCTTGTAATTGTTGCTTGCTTGGAATGCTTGTGTTTGGTTGACTGTGTCGTGTGAATGTTACAGTTTCTGTTAAGCAGTGACTTGTCTCCCCTTATAATTTTATCCAAACAACTTAGTCCCAAATAATTGGTTCACCTCTCTTTTGTTGCAGTTGTTTATTTATTTGATCAGCATGTAATTTTAATACATTATTATGACATTATATTAGTCAAAACTAAATTTTATTAAAAAATACATGAATTGATTTAAAGAAAATGTGTTTTTTTTCTGAAATGTGATCGCTTTAATATAAAAGGCATTCTCGTATACATTCAAGTATATATACGAGGGTGCTTCAAAAATTTCTGTCACTAGGCATATATCCTTTGAACTGGATATTACACTGATATAAAGTAGTGTATTTATAGTACTACTGGGTTCGCTCTCTTAAATTCCACAACAAAAATGAAAAAATTCTGGTTATTTATACCCATGAATTACACCCTCCCCCCCCCCCCCCCTCCTCTGAAAATGTCCTTGTTACAAAACGTTGTACAAATTATTTGAATAATTCTATGCTATTAAATTTTCTTGTACGTCATCTGTTGTTATCCGCCCATAATCCATGAAAATGATTGTCGAGAATTAGGAAAGGTCTTGCTGCAAACCAGATATGAGTGAATGCATATCCCTTAATTTTAGCAGAAATAACACTGATTTTCTTCATTTTGTTTACGGAAATGTTATAATATCTTTTAAATGTCGTAATTATTCTCATAGTATTAATATGTTTTCACAAATCCTAGTCCTTCAGTGTTTCAATTTCATATTCAACACATTATTGTAGAAGTTTGTACAATGTTTAGTGAAAATACACGTTAGCTTAAAATGTAAATTTCCAAGACAATGCCTTTTCATCTACCATGCTTAAATTATAAATCTTGTTATACACAGATATAACTGGTAATGTATGAGAAATGTCAAAGGTCTTCGACAAGTACTTAACGAGAAACAGGCATTTAAAAAAGTAACAATTAACATACCTGAAAAAACTCAGGATAAAAATGCCTCAGTGTGTATAAGTGATGTGTATTAACTGTTCCATAACTTTCGTCACACAAAAGATACAGCATTCTTTTTACCATCAATAGAATGGTATTGAAACTCTCTTTCATGTGATACCAAACAACAACACTCACAACGAGCACATAATTGTTAAAACGCGTTAGTGACAGAACTTATTGAATGACCCTCGTAGTTATCTTTTAATCCATAAACTCAAACATATCTCATGTTAGATCTAGTTCAATATTGAACGCAGACCAAGTCACATTTCATTTATGTTGATTACACACAAATATATATTATTTATTTGTAGGTGTGAACAAAACCACACGAGAGTATGAAAACGATCGTTGTTTTGTTTCGGTACCGTTTCAATAATTGTCAACGTTTCTGTTCTCCTCGATGACGAATCGTCCGTCGGAGCCTTAACAATTATCTTGATATATCACTGCGCGAATGTAAACAACCAATCGCATGTTTAATCTACTGGGAACGATTATTGTATACCAAATCGATCGTGCCGTCGTCTGCCTGTCTGGTGCATCTCTTTGTCAAGAACAAAGGGGAAATAATATGCCGATATATTAACGACATACTGCACATTCGACATAAAATTCAGGTAGTGACAGAACCTGCGTGTATACCAAGTATAAAACCAGATTGTTTATATAATTATATCTGACTTGGATCACCCTGATAAATTCCGTGTATATAATAAGGAAATGATCTTCGGAATTAAATAACTAGTTTCAGATTGATTGAATATGTTAATTAGCTATCCCGCCAACAATAGTCAAGTTTTACAATATATATTTAAGGAAAAAAGAAACGCTACTTTTTTTAGGGTCAGTATATATGAAGTGTTATTTGTTTAAGTAATATTTTGGTAATTTAGTGATCGAAAATCGTCACCAATACCTCCACCATATTTCATTTTAAAAACTCTTCTTTAAGTAAAACATGAAGTACACAATTTAACAGATACACGTGATGCACGGGTTGTGGCATATGTACTCGGGAACACATGCCACGTTCTGTCTTAATTTGTCGCATAACATAATTTATCTACAATCTACTTTTTTTGTCAAATTTAGTAAGGTTTTCTCTATGCCACGTTTACGTACAGAGGAGCGTCAAGACACCGTCAGTAAGCCGTTGAACGAAATTGCGCAGCGTTTGACGTCTGTCCATACTGGCGTGCATATATGCCTTATAACAAGACTATTCAACGTCTGAGAGAGACTGTATTGACCAACAACCGTTCTAAACAATGATGTCCAGGTGTTACGTCACGTCAATTTGACGCATATTTTCGTCTCAAGCAGCTACGTCAGCGCTTTCGCAGCCTAGCAAAAACCACCGTAAAATAATCATGAAACCACCGTGAACATAAAGGGTCCTCCTAACAACTGAATACGTGCATTGACCTATTCTAACCGACTTTGTATATGCTGCCCGTACTATACGATGTAACGATTATGAACGTTTATCTGACACTCAGGTTCACACAAAATTAGCGGAATATTAATGTCAGACATAAATACTGTGTACTGAAATAAAATTATAGTTTTCAGTTAAACGCACGTCAAGACATTTGATGCACGCCAAGATATTTGCTTAATAATACAGCGTTGCGATTCTTTTTTTCCTTTAGTATATGTATACCGTTTCTAAACTTACTGACGACGAGGTACATGTATATAATTATATATATATATGTGTGATAAACCTTATTAATACAAAAGACCAAATGGCCTATCTGTATACAAATACAAATACAAATACAACTCATGTGTATAGCGCAACAATTTTATAATACAATATTCTTTAGCGCTTCACACAGTTCATACATATGTACAGTCATATATTCACAAGACAACCACTACGGTTCAGTCATTCAGTTATACAACTTTGTAAACAGGTGTGTTTTCAGTTTGCTTCTGAAATTATTTTCATCTGTGACACACTTTAAGTCTTTACGTAGAGCATTCCACCATTTTGGGCCAACCACAGCTACTGATTTGTCAGCAATTCTGGTTCTTGTTCTAGGAACAACCAAATAAGTCTCATGTGATGATCTTAATTTGTTCTTTCCCTGAAAACGATTGAACAAAACCCTCAAATAAGATGGAGCTGTTCCGTGCACAACTCGGAAAACCAGGACTAGTATTTTGAACATAATTCTTGCCCTTATAGGCAGCCAGTGAAGAGATTTAAGAATTTCGATGCTAGATTGGTCATATGAAGCATTGATGACAACTCTGGCTGCATGGTTTTGAACTTTCTGAAGTCTATCAATCTGATAGGCAGGGATGTCAGTGAAAAGTCCATTGCAAAAGTCAATATGCGAATGAATAAGTCCATGTACCAATATCTCTGTTGATTTTTGTGAGAGATGTTTGCGAATTCCTTTCAGATTTCTCAGCTGGACATGTGCAATTTGACATTTCTTTCTGATATGTGTGTCAAAATGTAAAGTACTATCCATATGTACCCCCAGGTCTCTCACATGATCGACACACTTCAATTCACATCCACCAACATTAACACTTGAGATGTTAATTTTTGCTAACTGATACTTAGTTCCATACATAATAATTTCGGTTTTAGAGTTATTCATTTTTAACTTGTACTTTGTAATCCACGTAATTATATCATTTAGACAATCACTGAGCTGTTGAAGAACAATAGTCTCATTCTGAACATTTCCAGCTTGAATTCTGAAAGCAATTTTATGGTCATCAGCTTAGCCATAGAGATAAACATGATATTTCCGTACAACCCTGTTCAGAGCAGCAATATACATGGTAAAAATGATTGGACCCGCACAGGAGCCCTGTGGGACACCGAATCTCAGGGGTTCTGTATTGGAAGATGATTTATCGACGATTACTTTCATTGTCTTTTCAGTCAAGTAGGATTCCACCCATTTTAATTGAGTTTCTTTAATACCAAAGTCATCCTGAACAATTTGAAGCACGATTGGAATGTCCATTGTATCGAATGCAGCACTTAGGTCAATAATAACAACTATTGTGACTCGGTTGTTGTTTACTGCACTCAATAGATCATTATACATTTTAATCATTGCTGTTTCTACACCATGATATTTTCGGTATGCACTTTGATATGATGGAAGAAGATTTTTTGCTTCAATATGATCAGTAATTTGTTTCAAGGCGGATTTCTCCAGAAGTTTTGATAAAAATGATAAGTTTGACACAGACCGATAGTTTTGATGTTCTAAAGGGAGACCCTTCTTCTTCAGTAAAGGTTTAATCACAGCATTTTTCCACTCCTTTGGAAACACCCCAGATGATAGAGATCTGTTCACAATTTCTGTTACAATCGGTATGAAATATTGCAAATTGTCTTTCAACTTTGGTGTTGGAATGACATCTAGTTCACAGGTCGTTGACTTTGATTCTTGAACAAGTTTAATGACGTCATTTTCAGAAAGTAGTTTGAACTCAGTCAAGGCGGTGTTAACCAAAGGCGTGCTTAAAGTTTCAGACTCAATATCAGGGGATGTTTCAATGCTTAAATTATCTAAATCATCTCTCAATTTTGAAATTTTATCAGCAAAAAACTTCAGAAAATCATTTGCGAGAATCGCATCATCAGTATGTGGTGGAAGTGGATTGTCCTTCACACGGCCGAGTAGGCTTGACGTTATCCCGTATAGCTTTCTCACGTTTCCCTCTGCCTCACCAACTTTAGCCCGATAGTAGTCATTCTTTGCTGCTGATACTGCTGCAGTGTAACTATTTTTGACTTTTTTATAGACATTTTCTGTGAGGTTTGTTTTATCACTCAAGTTAATTTTTTCTATTGATCTTTTATATTGTTTGAGCATTTTCAAGTACCCAGAATACCATGGCACATTTGGTCTACAGAATGACAGATAGTAGTTCTTTCTTTGAGCGGAGCATGCTTGTCAATTACATCTGCGGTAGCTTTGCTAAAGTCTGTCACCAGATCGTTAACATTCGAGGATCTTTCTATTAGCAAATGCAATACTGAAAAGTCACTTTGCAAAGCTTCTTTGGACACAGATTTCCAGTTTCTATTTTTGACAGATTTGACAGTCAATTGAGGCCGACACTGTTATACACAACAACTGACAAAACAGTGATCAGATATAAAGTAGTCAGACAGGGGTTCTGTGACATCCGAAAATTTATCTCCTTTTCTAGTAATAATCAAGTCCAGAATATGACCACTGGAGTGGGTCGGATTCTTAACATTTTGTACAAATCCAAATGTTTGAAGACATTGCAGAAACTGTTTTGTATAGCAATCTGATTTATTGTCCGAATGGATGTTAAAATCGCCCATTAACACTACAGGCTCAGATCCCAGTGAAAGTCGATCTAATAATTCTATAAATTCATTCATAAACATTGCCTGTGTAACAGGATGTTTTTTAGAGTATGGTGGTCGATAAATACCAATGACCAAGAAGACAAAGTTTTTGTTACAAATTTTCCATTCAGAATGTTCAAAAGACTGAAAAGTCTTACAAGAATTTCTTGAAGCTTTAAGGTTGTTTCTATACAATAGGGCAATTCCTCCACCTTTGCGCTCAGGTCTAGGGACATCATCAAAATTATAGCCATCCTGTGTCAGTATATACAATACAAACAACACATGATATTTATAATTAAACAGTCACTGGTTTGCAGTCATACATGTTAACAGTATTACTAGTACGTAGTATATTCATTATTGTCCAACTTTGTTATTTTTATACATATATTAATACATTTATATACGTTTTCTTATTATCTTAATGTAAGGCATATACCAAAGCAGAAAAGTATTTGAAAAGTACTTTTCACATCAGACAGATATCTTTTGACATAATATGATAAACAAGAGCATCAGGAATTGCAGGGCAATCCATAGGCCCAGACAAACATTTTCCAGACATTTTCTATGATGGCGGTCAAAGATCAAGGTCAAGGTCACAATGACCTTATTTTAGTACGCAACACACCGCTATCCCAAGATGTATTCACATACCAAGTTTGGTATCTCCAAGTGTTATAGTGTTGAAAAAAATATCCGGACAAGCATTTTCTATGACAGAGATCGCAGGTCAAGGTCAAGGTCACAATGACCTTATTTTGGTTCGCGACACACCGCTATCCCAAGATGTATTTACTTGCCAAGTTTGATATCTCTAAATGTTATAGTATTGAATACGTTCCGGACAATCATTGTCTATGCATTTCCTTTGACAGAGGTCACAGGTCAAGGTCAATGTCACAATGACCTTACTTTAGTACGCGACACACCGCTGTTTTATGACGTATTCACATACCAAGTTTGGTACCTCTAAGTATTATAGTATTGAAAATACAGTCCGACCCTGTAATGAAACCGAAAGTACCCCTATGCGTTTCTGGTGTCACTTATTGCTTCTACTGTTCCTTGTAATTGTTGCTTGCTTGGAATGCTTGTGTTTGGTTGACTGTGTCGTGTGAATGTTACAGATTTCACAAATCCTAGTCCTTCAGTGTTTCAATTTCATATTCAACACATTATTGTAGAAGTTTGTACAATGTTTAGTGAAAATACACGTTAGCTTAAAATGTTAATTTCCAAGACAATGCCTTTTCATCTACCATGCTTAAATTATAAATCTTGTAATACACAGATATAACTGGTAATGTATGAGAAATGTCAAAGGTCTTCGACAAGTACTTAACGAGAAACAGGCATTTAAAAAAGTAACAATTAACATACCTGAAAAAACTCAGGATAAAAATGCCTCAGTGTGTATAAGTGATGTGTATTAAATGTTCCATAACTTTCGTCACACAAAAGATACAGCATTCTTTTTACCATCAATAGAATGGTATTGAAACTCTCTTTCATGTGATACCAAACAACAACACTCACAACGAGCACATAATTGTTAAAACGCGTTAGTGACAGAACTTATTGAATGACCCTCGTAGTTATCTTTTAATCCATAAACTTAAACATATCTCATGTTAGATCTAGTTCAATATTGAACGCAGACCAAGTCACATTTCATTTATGTTGATTACACACAAATATATATTATTTATTTGTAGGTGTGAACAAAACCACACGAGAGTATGAAAACGATCGTTGTTTTGTTTCGGTACCGTTTCAATAATTGTCAACGTTTCTGTTCTCCTCGATGACGAATCGTCCGTCGGAGCCTTAACAATTATCTTGATATATCACTGCGCGAATGTAAACAACCAATCGCATGTTTAATCTACTGGGAACGATTATTGTATACCAAATCGATCGTGCCGTCGTCTGCCTGTCTGGTGCATCTCTTTGTCAAGAACAAAGGGGAAATAATATGCCGATATATTAACGACATACTGCACATTCGACATAAAATTCAGGTAGTGACAGAACCTGCGTGTATACCAAGTATAAAACCAGATTGTTTATATAATTATATCTGACTTGGATCACCCTGATAAATTCCGTGTATATAATAAGGAAATGATCTTCGGAATTAAATAACTAGTTTCAGATTGATTGAATATGTTAATTAGCTCTCCCGCCAACAATAGTCAAGTTTTACAATATATATTTAAGGAAAAAAGAAACGCTACTTTTTTTAGGGTCAGTATATATGAAGTGTTATTTGTTTAAGTAATATTTTGTTAATTTAGTGATCGAAAATCGTCACCAATACCTCCACCATATTTCATTTTAAAAACTCTTCTTTAAGTAAAACATGAAGTACACAATTTAACAGATACACGTGATGCACGGGTTGTGGCATATGTACTCGGGAACACATGCCACGTTCTGTCTTAATTTGTCGCATAACATAATTTATCTACAATCTACTTTTTTTGTCAAATTTAGTAAGGTTTTCTCTATGCCACGTTTACGTAAAGAGGAGCGTGAAGACACCGTCAGTAAGCCGTTGAACGAAATTGCGCAGCGTTTGACGTCTGTCCATACTGACGTGCATATATGCCTTATAACAAGACTATTCAACGTCTGAGAGAGACTGTATTGACCAACAACCGTTCTAAACAATGATGTCCAGGTGTTACGTCACGTCAATTTGACGCATATTTTCGTCTCAAGCAGCTACGTCAGCGCTTTCGCAGCCTAGCAAAAACCACCGTAAAATAATCATGAAACCACCGTGAACATAAAGGGTCCTCCTAACAACTGAATACGTGCATTGACCTTTTCTAACCGACTTTGTATATGCTGCCCGTACTATACGATGTAACGATTATGAACGTTTATCTGACACTCAGGTTCACACAAAATTAGCGGAATATTAATGTCAGACATAAATACTGTGTACTGAAATAAAATTATAGTTTTCAGTTAAACGCACGTCAAGACATTTGATGCACGCCAAGATATTTGCTTAATAATACAGCGTTGCGATTCTTTTTTTCCTTATGTATTCACATACCAAGTTTGGTACCTCTAAGTATTATAGTATTGAAAATACAGTCCGAAAAATAATTTTCTATGACAGAGGTCACAGGTCAAGGTCACAATGACCTTATTTTGTTACGAGACATACCGCTATCCCAAGATGTATTCACGTACCAAGATTGGTATCTCTTAAGTGGTATAGTATTGAAAACACGGTTCGGACAAACATTTTCTATGTCAGAGGTCACAGGTCAAGGTCAAGGTCATAGTGACCTTATTTTGATACGTGACACACCGCTTTCCAAGATGTATCCACTTACCAAGTTTGGTACCTCTAAGTGTTATAGTATTGAAAATACGTTCCGTACAAGCATCTTCTATGCATTTTGTATGACAGAAGTCACAGGTCAAGGTCAAGGTCCCAATGACCTTATTTTGTATTCCGGACAAGCATTTTCTATCGCAGGTCAAGGTCAATTGCACAGTGATGATATTTTGGTACGCGACACACCACTATCCCAAGATGTATCCACATACCAAGTTTGGTATCTCAAAGTCTTATAGTAATGAAAATATGGCCCGGACAAGCACTTCGGAAGGACGTACGGACGGACGGATGGACGGAAGGACGGACGGACAGACAAGGTGCAAACCTATAGTCTCCCCGGGACCGGTGGGGGACTAATAAGCAACTAGCAAACAAGCATTATTTTAAGAGGAGGAATTCTGTTATTTCGTAAATTTCGTTTCTATTTTGAAAGCTTTTAAAAATAAAAAAAAACAAGATTTCTAACAATTTAACATTTTTTGATTGCAATAATCTATAAATTTGGGTATACTTGGTCTTTTATCCAATAAAACCTTTTAATATACACCTCTCTCAAATCATGATAAAGTGGACATTCTATTACAATATAAAAATAATAAAATTCGTCCTCTAAAGAATTACAAATTTTCTTTCTGAAAGTGGTATTTTTCAGGTTTGTGCCACCTTCCAGACTCTATTTTCAAGTGAGATGACACTCTATGTCTAGTTAATGTTAATCTAATTGTTTTGATAGTAACTTTTTCTAAGTAGGGTTTAAAACTGAATTCCGAGAATAAAATGTAATAATACGTTCTAGTTGAATTTGATAAATTTTCCTTCCAAATCATCAAAAGAAAATTATTTACATTTCCCATCCCTTGAAAAAAACATACATCATACAACACTAATCTTTCAAAAAGTGTATTATATGCAACTTTAATATATTTAATAAAATTTTAAACCAATAACGAATAACGAATAATAGCTTTCATTCTATATTGTTGTAATGTAGTTATTCCTACCTCCCCATAAATAAAGTCGTTTTGAGTTTGAATTTTTACTCCTAATAAATGTTTACAAAGTTGTAAATGAACTCGTTCGATTACTTTAGCCTCTGAAAACCCCCAAACTTCAGCCCCATAGTTCAAAATAGGTAAAATTAGTTTATCAAATAAATCTAACATATGACTCACAGATATATCATGAAATTTATACACATATGATTTTAATTTATATATAATTGCTTTGAGAGCTTGTCCCGCTAGTGCCTCGTAGGTTTCTCTAAAAGACCCACCAGTTGTAGAAACTATCCCAAATACGTAAATTTGTTCACAGTTAAAGTTGTGAACCATTATAGATAAATTGTATATATATTCTGCTTCTCATACCGTTGTTAAACACCATGACTTTTTTGTTTTATTCACATTTACTGTAAGTTTCCATTTAGTACAATAATCATGCAAAATATTTAAACCATCCTGTAAACCGCTCCCGTGTTCTAAAAAGATAACTATGTCATCAGCGTATAGAAGTAAACATAACTTTAACATACCCATATCAATTCCCAATATCCCTTTCAAATAAAAGTTTCCTTAAGGTCATTCAGATACATGGAAAACAAAAATGATGACATACATTCACCCTGAGCGACCACCAGAAAACATGTATATGCTTGCTCAACTGATTCTCATATTTATGACGTTATTTAAGATTTCCCCCCTTATCTCAGTCTTTATGAGTGTACGCCATACTATATCTCTCACAATAAAATCAAAAGCTTTGGTAAAATCAATAAAGGCGACATATACTTTTTTGTTATCATTCAACAAATGGGATATTACACCATGTACAATAAATATAGTATCAATAGTTCCCATACGTCTTCTATAAACTTGATATTTATGCGCCAAATCGTTTAATCTGTTGTTTAAATCCATGTAAAAGGTTTTCCCAAAGTACTAAGTAAAGTTATGTCTCTATAATTTTCCGGTTTATCAACATCCACCTTTTTGTGCAATGGTATGACATTTTTCTGGGAAATAGCCTATGTCTACGATTGTGTTGAACAATTTACTTAAATAACCAATTAAAAACTTGATCCCATACTTACAAAAATCGTTAATGAAAAAATACGGCCCTCCTGAACGGTTTAAACCTAATTCCCTGCATGCTTTGCTTATTTCACCGTGTGTTATTTTGTTATATAATTCTTCAAACATGATTTGTATTTCACCATTTAGATATCTTTCGTTAAAAAATCATCTTCATCTGGTTAAAAAAACAACGATTCTGGATTTTTTGTTTTGTTTTGTTATTGATAATTTTATTTAGACACTTGTGTACATACATACATGATATAAATATGTGTACATGCATACATGATATAAATACAAACACATTTTAGGCAAAAATTGCATATAAGAATACATTCGATGAAACTAGATAGAGAAGAACAGACATGGAATGAAATCTGTACAAACTAAAGTAACATTAATATACACCTTTAAAGCATCAGTATTAAAAGGTGGAATAAACGTTGTGAATGTTATGGTTTAATTGTTAAAGATATTATTCACAGTGTTCCATCTCGCCTTAATAGCATTAGATTTCTTTTCAGGGTACATATATAATGAGAATAATTCAAGGTATTTATATCTCTTCAAATGCTCAATAAAAACGCTATAATTTGGGAGACATTGTTTCAGTTTACAGGAGTAGACATAACTTTTAAAAATGAGAAGACAAATATTAATTATCGAGTGAATGACGTTTTCATTCTGTTCAACATATAGGAGGATTTCCTGGGGCTTTATTTGCACATCAATACCACATTGATTCTTGATTTTTTCAAAAAAACGTAAAAGGACATTTTTTGGATACATACATTCATAAAATAAATGTAAAACTGTTTCTTTCGAGTTGTTACAAAACGTACAAAGTTCTGTTTCGGACATTTTGCACTGATAAAGTTTGGCATTGGTAAACAAAATACGATGAAATATTTTGAACTGCAGGCGCTGCAGATAGGTATCATCAGTTATTTTAAAATTGTGTTCGTATAACATTTCCCAGTCCTCAGTTTGTAAGGCTATTCCAAGTTCTTTATTCTATTTTTGCTGGGATTTGTTAGGTGTTTCTGCAATATTTTTTAAGAATTCTGGATTAAAAGTAAAGTTAACCTTTTTTGTTGCCTTTAATTTGTTGATATTTTTATTTATAGGATGTTCAATTCTAGTTTCATGTTTAATACTTGTTTTCCATGTATTTGGAATTGCATTGAGTAGACCATAGTATATAGTAAATGGAATCCGTATGTCATATTTATCTGAAAATTCTGTATAGGACAATAAGTTGCACTGTTCACTAACAATGTCATTTATAAAGAACAACCCCTTTTGACAAAAAGCTTTAACGATATTTAAATCCCAGGTTAGAGCAATATTTGAGTTATAAAATAAAGGTTCTGATAACATTTCAATTGCGTTTGTTATACATTCACAGTCTAAACAAGCCCATGAATGCATTACATTTTTCCAGAAACTATTTTGATAGTTTGCTATTTTATTAATTCCATCTTTATGGAGATACCACACTTTATATCCACCAAACTCGTCTAGATCATTTAGAACAAGTGTTTTCCACGGTGAGAATATTTCAGGATCTAAAAGTTGTTTAACCCATACTAGTTTCAGTGACTGGCTTAGTGATTTTATATGTGGAAACTTAAGACCACCGTTTTTTATTGAATTTATTATAACCGTTCGTTTAATCTTATCCATTTTCCCCGACCATAAGAAATTAAGTAAAATATTTTGAAATTCTTGGAAAATATGATCTGGGGGGTCAGGAAGGACAGTTAAGCAGTCAATTATGATGGGAAGTGCAAGCGTTTTGATAACTGTTGTTTTGCCAATAAGCGTAAGATTTCTAAAAGACCAGTCGTTTAACAGATTTTTCATTTTATTAAGTTTATCATGATAATTATTTATAAAATAGTTGTCTTTATCTAAGTTATAAGTTATTCCTAGAATTTTAAAATCTCCTTTATAATTCCAGATCACTGGTTTATCAGTATGAAGTTTTTCGCGACAACCTTTTCTTGCTCCTATCCATATAATTTGGGTTTTGTCAAAATTTACTTTTAAACCGGAGCAAAGGTAAAATTTGTCCACTATTTGAAGGGCATTATTTAATGATTTTTCATCATCCTCCAGAAAAAGAGAGGAGTCATCAGCATATTGGTTTAATAAATATTCAGAGTCTCTTACACGTATACCATTTATATCGGGGTGATATTTCAAAGCAGCACTTAAAAATTCAACACATATTATAAAAATATACGGCGAAAGAGGCTCGCCTTGTCGAACACCTCTTTGAATTGAAAATAAATCTGAACAATGTCCGTTATTCAGTACGCAACTAGATACATTATTATAAAAAGTGTGAAACCAGTTTAAAATTGAATCTCCAAGATTAAAGAAACGTAAACATTTTTCTATAAATTTCCATTCTAAAGAATCGAAAGCTTTTTCAAAGTCTAGTAAAACAAGAAGTCCGGG
>JAWPHD010026286.1:0-13585 GCA_037043455.1 Cyrtodaria siliqua | reverse complement strand
CATTTTATAGAGCGGTGGACTTGTAAACGGGGGATCAAGGTTCAAGCCTCCTTCAAAACACCAGGTGGTCCAGTCACTATCCTCGAGCACGTTAAAGAACCAATGTTATCGTTGGTAAAAGTAAGGCATGGTTCCCGAATTCCCCAGTATTTTTCTAATTTCTCTCTCACGGATGGCTTTACATCCCACAGAGATTGTATGGTTGACTGTGTTCTGTGAATGCTACATTTCCTGTTTGACATTTATACCTACTTGAAATAATATAAGCAATGCGTTGATGAGCCATTTAACAACATTACATGATTTTATAGTGGGGAAATCTTGCCTGCCTTAGGTTAAAAAGTTCCAAAGCTGGTTCGGTGAATCACACGGATATACTTGATGGTGGTTAGTTCATGTTTTATTTAGGAGTGTCTTTGTCAAAAGTAGGCAACCTTAGGTAAAAAGGGATAAATGGCGGTGTATTTTTATTTCTTTTTTTAAGGGAAGGGGGGGGGGGGGGGGGGGGGGAGTGGGGGGGGGGGGGTTAGCGGGGATAAAATCAAATCGTTGGATATGGATTAGTGATTTTTTCCGAGATTAGGGGGGATATTTTGTCAAAAGTAAGCTACTCTTTGTAAAAGAGGTGGGGATAATACAGGTTTCAAGGAGGGTGGATTAAAGCATTGTAATCTGCAATAATTTTGTTTTCTAAAAGTGTTTCTTACTTTCTATGAACCCATAACATATGTAAACAACGCACATGCCATGGATCTAAAAGAGTATGAGAGGGGACCTTTGGACCTTTGGAAACGGCCGAACACGATAAATATGAAATATTGCAGTCTCGGTTTGATTGAAACTGTTCATGAACGGTAGTAAAATATGCTTGCTACCGTTCACGCCTCCTAGACCCGGGATGAGCAGATCTCAATATTAATAAAACTCAATAGTACAGAATTTTAACCATCCCGAAGATGGCATGCATATGGCGATGGACATGCTATATTTAATGTCATCAGTCTACTAAAAGAAATATAAAAAGATCGGTCAGGGAAAGTAGCATTCAAGGAGGACAGTCAACAACAAAACACAGAAACAAACACGCAAACAGACAAACAAGAAGGCAAAAGTAATAATAAATGCAAACGACATCACAAACACAAAAGGGTTGACAATAGGGCTACCGCCTTGGAACGGTCAGTGGCAAAGTTGGCCACTGGGGGGTTTAAACCGGTTCTAGGGTGCACCAAACCTCACACTTACCCTACTGTCATCCCATTAAAACAGGACAGTGTAAATAAAGAAATCCCCGCCATGATCTAATCTCTAACCAACAAGGCAGCATCAATAGGCAATATAAGTAAAACACAAATATGCTCGTGTAAATATAATACAAAAAAACAAAAAAAAATACTACAGTAAATAATAATGTAACATGTATAACAGAAAATTATAAAATATTGCCCATCAATATGTATACGGAATTCCGCCTTTAAGAAAACTTGCAAATCTTTAATTATTACCTTATACATGGTAAACATTTCAGAAATGTTATACAAGGTAAACATTTCAGGTTTCCAAAAAGTGCTTTTGAAAACATATTAGTTAAAACATATACCACTCGAATGCTGCTTAGTTGGCATTTGTTGCAATCAGAAGTATCGAAAGTTGTAATAGACTCAAAAACATGCACATAAATAACCGATTAGGAAATATGTATTACGAAATTTCATTTAAAACATTTTGTATACATAATGATAAATACAGATATTTACACATAAGTATCTTTTTGTCATATAAAACATGATATGTTTTGTCAATATAGATGCATTATAGTCGATATTTAATTTACATCAAAGAGGATAACGAGATATCTCCCCTGTTTTCTATGGTATGGCACAGATCGCAACTTCTACATCTCCCCTGTTTATCATCTAGGGACATTGCACTTACAAATAAAATAACATATGTCCTTTAGAATCGTAGGTGAATTAAAACCATAAAAAGGTCATCTCATCTCCCAGACTATAGCTTGTATGGTGTGTTCCTTTATGGAATATGTAGGTATACGGAGTTTTTGAAGACATCATGCAATGCCTGCATAAAAAACGCCGTATTTCAAAAGAACAAAGCTTAAATATTACATATTGCAATTTGACGCCGAATGCGTATGTTTAAGTAAGACACTCGACACTTTTCCGACATTTTGGTAGTAACATTCGCTGCTCTCGCGTGATCTCGTTCCGTAGTTGGAAATTTAACCCCACCCAAAACACACACACTGGACTATTTCCAGATATCGTGTTTTGGGTTTTTGTGTGTCATGAGTTGGGCGGAGTTAAATTTCCAAATACGAAACGAGATCACACGAAAGCGGCGAATGTAAATACCAAAATGTCTGGTAAATATCGAGTGTCTTACAAAAACAGACTCGATCAGTGTGATATTCTTTTCTTTGGTGAGTTGTATGAATGCATGTGTGGTATTTAAGGTGTGTTCTGTTGAAATACAGAAGTTGTTTATGCAGACATTCGCATGATGTCTTCAACAATTTTGCCGGAAAAGTGAGTATAGGGTCGTTAAGGGATCCTACCTATAATTCAAAGCCACGGCGCTATGGTAGATACATACTACCATAAGAGGCATGATTATAACGTCTAAAAAAACACAAACTTCACATACAGGAAAATTACATATAGAAGTATGCGTTTGCATATAAAGGTGCACATGCGTGGTGATGAAAATAACATTGTCGTTTCAGGATTATTCAATGAGCTTGTTTCTCAGAGAACGTTGGCTAGATGAGAGATTGTCCTATGACAATGTTCTCAATTTGACCAGATTGGAGCTTGATGCTTCCACAGTGAACATGGTGCAGGTGCCAGATATGTTTATACTTACTGAGAAGCGCTCAGACTTCCACGAGGTGACCGTACCTAACAAGTTAATGCACATCTACCCAAACGGTACAGTTCAGTACAGTATGAGGTGTGGTAAAGTACAATGATGTTGGTTTAGAAACATTTTATATAAAATATATACAACAAATCACACTATATGTGCATGAAAGACAAAATATCTGAAACAAAGATGAATTCGTATAGAGTTATTGTCCAAGTTCTTGTACAATGCTGCACACCAGCGATATTATCTACTTTTCAATAGTTTATATTTATCACTTAGTATTAAACACTGTTAATTAAACTTAAACATTATAATAGAAGTGCATACAACGCGTTTTAGTAGGGTTTTAGTAGGGTAATCCCACAATGAAACAAAATAGGATGCAATTGCACCAATTAGGAAACCCTGAAAATTATCTTAAAAAATATTCACTAGAAAGTTCAGGAAACTTGATATCGCCCGTCTGGAGATCTTAACTCGAGAAATGATAACTCAAACCACAGAAACTAGTACATGCTTTGAACAGCAAATAAATTGCTTACGAGTCATAGCATCATTTATCATTCATCGAAAAATCATCATAACAATATCACAAATCAGAGATAGATAAATTAAATCATGCATCAAACTGTGTTCAGGTCCAGCTTTGCTTTTTTAAACATAACACTATTTTGTCATCGTATTTAAATGTGGTTCAAATATGTATACAGTTACTATAAAAAGAATACGTATCATGTGATATTACACTTATTTAAGGTCAATATTTAATTAACGTATATACTGTGATATTACAATCAAGCTCAATATTAACGTACCTGGTTAATTACTATTTTATTAATGTACTATAACGAATTTTTAATAATCATTTTTTTCAATATATGTATGCATTTCTTTCTATTATGAATGTCTAACTGGGCCGATATGAACTAAACTGGACCAATATAAGTTTAACTGGGCCAATACCAGCTTAACTGAACCAATACCAGTTTAACTGGGCCAATACCAGTTTAACTGGACCAATACCAGCTTAACTGGACCAATACCGATTTAACTGGGCCAATATCAGCTTAACTGGGCCAATGCCAGTTAAGACTTCACATGACACACACCGAAATACTCGTATTGCGTTCATAATAGCACGGTTAATAAATAAATCTTACGATTATGTATTCTTAATTATTTTACACCATTATATATACTGCTTTCTTTTATAAGTATTAACAGTATATACTAAAGGAAAACAACAACACGCAACACTGTGTTCATAATCAAATATCTTTATGTTTAACAAAGAAACACACACTAATTTGATTTCAGTTCGCAGTATTATTTTTCAGTATAAATATAATGGTGGTTTTGGTGGCGGCTTTCAATCACTGGTAAATTAAACACAACCTACGTATGTATACTAACCCTAAAAAGGCTGCGATTTTTTTCCCCTGGAATATATACTATAACGGTATTAATTTTTCCTGGAATATATATTATAACGGTATTGATAGCAACGATTGAACTAATGTGTTTAACATTTTATATTTTGTAGGGTGACTGGCACATTCAATTGTAAAATGAATCTACAAAAATATCCATTTGGTAAACAAACATGCAACTTTGAGGTTGAAAGCTGTAAGTAAAATTAGTGAGTACGTAAAAGCAAGAGCCTTGACATGTGTTTCCTTGTATTCCTTATTGGTCAACTTTTGTTATTAACCCAATGCGTACATGACAACAATACAATTCACATTTGCTTAACGGTAGAAGAAAACAAAGAGAACTTATCCAACTAAATAGTGCGTACTCTGACTTCAGATGGAAACAGCATCGAAAACCTTCAGTTCAAATGGAGCAACTCCGCAGTAACCGTTGCTAAGGGTTTGAAATTCCCACAGTTCGAACTGACAGATACGGATTACAACAACTGCGAAAAAGAATACTACACAAGTATGATACAATTGTATCCTTTTTAAAAAAAATAAATATTTACTAGAATGTAAAGTATTTATTTATTTAGATTTCGTTTTTTTTATACCGCCTTTGGGTAAATACGCAGATTCGAATTTATTTCCAAAAGAAATTTTAAAATTGCTGAGTAGGATTTATATTGCTACTTTTATCTCATGTTTGTGTTTGTTGCTTCCAAGCGATCCATTTTCAGTCTTTATAAACTATTCTCAAATACGTTGCAAACGTGTTTCCGAGTCTTAATATGTACGTACTAGTATATAGGCACTCCAATCAGATGCACAGAATATTAGTTGCACAATATCATAGATTACTTCTTTCAAATTTCCATTACGACTGCTTGATAAATGGTCGACAATATATACTAAACAAAAAGTTTAGCACCAATTTCTAGTGACATAAGATTAAACATATGAACACAGATATAATTGTTTAAAGATATTAGAAATGCAATGTAAGTATGGGATTTTAAAAAGCAAAAGTGTTATTTTATTATTTTCTGAAGGAAGTATCAGAATTACCTCCCATATATGAAAAAAAATCATTATACACACGTATTGCTTGAACAGATTTAATGTTTGGTAAATTGACAAGACTTGCCCAATCTGTCATTGTTTAAAAACGCTGAAATATGTTCACAAACGATTGTTATTCCTAAACAAAATCATTTTAAATGTCATAACTTTTAAAATACCTGCGTTTTCATTGATATGAGAACGATTTTCGATAACCTATAAAAGTATGTTCCCATCATATCTTTTTTATTTTTATCACTAGCTTTCTTTAAAAATGACTTTGGAACATTATTATTGGTCATATTTATGTCGCTTTATCATTGACCCCGAATATACATGGCTTTGTATCTCGTCTACGGAAATGACATGCATTTTATGTGCTTAATTTATTTTGATCAGTATATTACAGTTCGTATTTCGTCTCCGTACAACAAGGCCACCTACAAATAAATGCGCTTTATATAGAATACATGTCAGTGCCTTTTACTATCAAGGTTATTAGGCGAGGCTTGGAAAACGAAGAATGGATCTCTAAATATTATGTTGATTCATCAATGTAGAGTAATGTTGCATGTAATATGACCCGTACTTCTTAGTTAATAAATACTGAATAGGTGATCATATGGAAACACCAAACACAAACAAAAGAGAAAAGTAACACTGCATCTACTAGACTACTACACACTCAACATTACGCGTAATTTGACGACACATATACAACACATCAACAGTTTAATAACGCCGGCAACTTCATTTGTTTCATTTTAGTTGTCTATCCCTGCATCGGCGTGCATTTTTATTTGGTAAGAAACTACGGATACCACATTACCCAGATTTATATTCCAAGTATTCTGATAGTCCTACTCTCCTGGGTCAACTTCTGGCTCGATCCGTCGTCAGTGCCAGCTAGAATTTCATTGGGTTTGTTGACGGTACTCACCATAACGACGCAAAGTTCAGGTGCGCGTGCCGATCTTCCACCAGTGTCCTATATTAAGGTAATCTTGATATATTTTCAGATTTTACTTTACCATTGTTTATAGATCATGTTTCCTTACATACCTGTACTTTGTTAGGTAATCAAAGTATTTCATGAAGTAGTTTTTAAAATTATTGCCTGATAAACATTTGTGTTTTAACTAAAAAATGGTACTTCACCATGCAATACTTCATATTGAGTTTAATGTTAAAACATATAAAAATGACACAGTCAAACTCATGTTATACCATGAGATTTAATCATTTGAACTGTAATATACAAAACAGGTCTGTCATGTTAGTGTTATAAATCATGGATTTTTCATAAATATAATGTGCACTTAACTGCTTAATAGAAATGTAGCTGTAAGAACTTATTGAAGAAACTGTTATTGTTGTTTTATGCCTTATCTTATTAGACATTTACTAATTGTGTTGTATAATCAGAATTAAGCTTTTGTTATTTTATAACCTCAATATTATGTGATTACTATGCCAGTGATGGCTCATGATTGCAAATAAAATATATTCTATTCTATTCTATTCTCCTAAATGTACGATTACTTTAATTTAAATATTAAACATGTAATGAAACGTTGACTACCCTTAAAGGTTGAAACATAACTCGCTTTACCGGTCTTGTTTTTATCATAATTTGGTACTAAAGCACGGACCTAATCGGAAGTGTATTCTAAAGTTATGTAGTGGAGTAAACCGTGGAAAATATTTATTTAAACCTTGTGAAATTTACGACTGCACATCAAATTGCGGCTATTAGTCCATCATGGATCAATCAGAATGCTCGAACCACAGCTAACATAGTTTAATACACGTGCATATAATACGTAACGATCATCATACGTTATAGTTATCAAATTTAAAATACTCAGTTGCAAAAGAAAGTGGACACTGCGTTTTGTTTAGATTTTATTGTATAAAGTTTTTTTAGAATTAAATTGACAAATTCCAAAATGAATATGCCATGTTTGGTATCATGTTTGGTATCAAAGGTTTTATCATTCCATTGCCAATATCATGTTGTCATTTGCTTTTCAATCATTAAGGGACTGTCGCTTGATAAAGATGATATGGTGTAAAGTAAAATGTTCAAAGTGTTCAGTTCCTTCTGCAACTGAGTATAACCAACATATATATAATCAACATTGGATGTGTATTATGGGATGTTATTCCATTGGTCAGTTTACATATCGGCACCAGATATTACATATGTAAACGTCCAGGAAAGTTGTCTTCCCAAAATAAACAAAGGTAGATGTTAAGGTAGATGTTAAGGTCGAACAGGAAATGCAGCATTCAAGGACAACTGTCAACCACAAACACGCACAGAAGTAAACAACAACTACAAAGATGAATAATGAAAATATATGACATCACAAATATAAAAGGGTTGACAAGATTTAATTTAGATTGACAATAGGGTTACCGCATTGGAACGGACAGTGGTCGAAAAAGGCCGATGGGGTTCAACAGGGTTCTAGGGTGCCCCAAACCTCACTCTTAACCTATTGTCATCCTATTGTCATCTCAATAAAACAGGATAGTTTATATGCTCTAACAAACAGGACAGTATTAAAGGCGATATAAGTAGAACACACAACATATCATGCATATCTGAATATAAAAAAAATAATAGAATGCCACTAAACAACTACTAAATGACTTGGCACATGCCAGAGCAACAAGAGAACAACCCGTTAAGGGTAAGTAAAGACAAGATTTAAGACAAATATCAAACGCTACAGTCCTTTGGATATTTAGGTAGACGTAACCATAGGGTTCTCAATCTGTCCGGTGTTTGCACAATCAAAGAGGAAGTATACTGGTTGTAAATGGGTCAAGCACTAACATCGTTAGCCAAACTAAATTCTTTAAATATATCTAAATTAACACTAGCTGAAATATGTGTTAATCCCAAAACAACGTAGTTCGGCTTCTGAGAATAATTACGTAGGAATTATATTCTTTTTTCCGTCAGTAATCTCTCTATGTCACAGACTGTATGTTACATTAATAGATAATGCCCTCAATCCCTCAAATGAGTTAATGGTTAATGGTTACCATCAAATAAGTGCATGATAAGCAACCCATATGTACTCGGATATGTTAGAAAAATAAATTCATAACAGCATATACACACTTTAGTATATGCATATCAAATTTACACTATTCTTAGGCTATCGATGTCTGGATGGCTGCTTGTTTGGCGTTTGTGTTTGCTGGGCTTGTCGAGTTTGCATGTGTCAATGTAACAAACAGAGTAATCACTAAAAAGGTTAAACATACCTCTCCAAAGGCAGAGGATGCTTCTGGGTGCAAATACGAAGTCTCAAGCGAAAACGAACCTTGTTTTTTTGTATTATATTTACACGAGCATATTTGTGTTTTACTTATATTGCCTATTGATGCTGCCTTGTTGGTTAGAGTTTAGATCATGGCGGGGATTTCTTTATTTACACTGTCCTGTTTTAATGGGATGACAGTAGGGTAAGTGTGAGGTTTGGTGCACCCTAGAACCGGTTTAAACCCCCAGTGGCCTACTTTGCCACTGACCGTTCCAAGGCGGTAGCCTTATTGTCAACCCTTTTGTGTTTGTGATGTCGTTTGCATTTTTTATTACTTTTGTCTTTTCGTTTGTCTTTTTGCGTGTTTGTTTTTGTGTTTTGTGGTTGACTGTCGTCCTTGAATGCTGCTTTCCCTGTCCGATATTTTTACCCCTTTTTTCTACTCAATCAAAGGTATTTATACTTTCTGTTCATATATACAAGTGTACATATACACTGATGTTATCATGCAATGTTCTACTATACAAATACAGCTACATCCTATACAAATACATCTACTTGCTCCTATACCAATATTTCTGGTTAAATGCTGAATTCTGCTATTTGGGTATACGTGCTGTTTTAGATGACTAAACGGGTAATAAATTGATTTTTAAACTTCATATTATCATAATTCGTTTCAGTACTTATCAACTTAGGAATTTAATACATTATCAAAAGAAAATATTTCGCATTCGTTACCGAGATAAAGGTACTTAAATGCTAAATACGGTTTTCGCCAGAGTTACTTCCCCTGACGAAAAAAACAGCAACTCTATTTGTATTTTGACCGCAGAAGACATGAGCTGTCTTTTCATTTTCAGATGGTTAGTAACAAAGGCTGGCAATTATCACATTTCTTAAACTCACTATCATATAGCTGATATTCTAAGAAGTAACCATGTATTCTTTATGAATACGATACACCGCAATCACTGCCGTCTTATTCTCTCTATCATATACATGTGCATGTATTGGATGATTCTTTTTAACTGGTTGATATACAATTTAAATGTCCGATTTTGTATAATTCATTTTATTTTTCAGAAAGCAGTTGAAGTTGCAGCCAAAACGAAAATACCATGCTTCAAAAAAATGTCCTTAATAGACAGGGCAAGGTTCATTGACAAAATATCCCGCATTCTTTTCCCGACTACATTCCTTATTTTCAACATCATATATTGGATGGTGTATTTCCCTTGGGAACCTGATAGTGGAGCGGATGTTTAATTTAGTAATCTTCAATAGGACTATACGATCAAAAATACATTGGATAACATACGGAACGAAAGATAATGTATTAAACATGTCTGAGCATTATTAGTTCCACTATATGGCCAAGTACATGTGTTTGAAAGACACCTTGATACTCATATAACACTATATCTTAAACATGTTCTGTGTTGGAAATACATCACATACATTTGCCTTGACAAACATTTCATTTTGTACTCGTCTTATTGCCAATTTAGATTGACATTTGTTGTTAAATATATAGTTGTACACTGGACCTTGTGTTCTTTTCATACAGTATTGTTCAAGTAGATATACAAATCGAAAGGAAAAGAAGCATTCAAGGACGACAGTCAATCACAAACACACACAGAAACAAAGAACAACTTTAAAGATGAACAAAAGTCAATTCGCTAATACTTCATGACCAACCCTGACCAGTGTCTGGCGCTATTACTTCATGATCAACCCTAACCAATGTATAGCGCTATTACTTTTGGGTCAACGCTAACCAGTATATAGCGCTATTTCTTCATGGTCAACCCTGACCAATGTATGGCGCTATTACTTCATGGTCAACCCTGATCAGAGTCAACCCTGGTCAACCCTGACAAAGGTATGGCGCTATTACTTCATGGCCTACCCTCACCAGGGTATGGCGCTATTACTTCATGGTCAACCCTGACAAATGTATAGCACTATTACTTCATGTTCAACCATAATCAGTATATAGCACTAAATCTTCATGGTCAACCCTAACACGTGTATGGCGCTATTACTTCATGGACAACCCTGACCAGTGTATGGCACTATTACTTCGTGGTCAACCCAGACCAGTGTATAGCGCTATTAATTCATGGTCAACACTGACCAGTTTATAGCGCTTTTACTTCATGATCAACCCTAACTAATGTATAGCGTTATTACTTTATGGTCAACGCTAACCAGTGTATTGAGCTAGTTTTACATGATCAACACTGAACAGTGTATGGCACTATTACTGCATGGTCAACCCTGACCAGTGTATAGCGCTATTACTTCATGGTCAACCCTGACCAGTATATAGCGATATTACTTCATGATCAACCCTAATCAATGTATAGAGCTATTACTTCATGGTCAACCCTGACCAGTGTATCACATCACTACTTCATGGTCAATCCTGACCAGTGTATGGTGTTGTTACTTCATGACCAACCCTGACCAGCGTATTGCGCTATTACTTCATGATCAACCCTAACCAATGTATAGCGCTATTACTTTAGTGTCAACGCTAACCAGTTTATAGTGCTATTTCTTCATGGTCAACCCTGACCAGTGTATGGCGCTATTACTTCATGGACAAACCTGACGAGTGTATGGTGCTGTTACTTCATGACCAACCCTGACCAGCGTATTGCGCTATTACTTCATGATCAACCCTAACCAATGTATAGCGCTATTACTTTAGGGTCAACGCTGACCAGTGTATAGTGCTATTTCTTCATGGTCAAACCTGATCAATGTATGACGCTATTACATCATGGTCAACCCTGACCAGTGTCAACCCAGGTCAGCCCTGACCAGTGTATGCGCTATTACTTCATGGTCAACCCTGACCAGTGTATGTTGCTATGACGCCATGGTCCACCCAGACCAGTGTATAGCACTTTTACTTCATGGTCAAACCTGACCAGTGTATAGCGCTATTACTTCATGGTCAACCCTGACCAGTGTATAGCGCTATGACTTCATGGTCAACCCTGACCAGTTTATAGCGCTATTACTTCATGATCAACACTAACCAATGTATAGCGCTATAACATTATGGCCAACGCTAACCAGTATATAGCGCTTTTTCTTCCTGGTCAACCCTGACCAGTGTATGGCGCTATTACATCATTGTCAATCCTTACCAGTGTATAGCGCTATTACTTCATGGTCAACACTGACCAGTTTATAGCGCAATTACTTCATGATCAACACTAACCAATGTATAGCGCTATTACTTCATGGTGAACCCTGACCAGTGTATGGCGCTTTTACTTCATGGTCAACCCAGACTAGTGTATGGCATTATTATTTCATGGTCAACCCTGACCTGTGTATGGCGTTATTACTTCATGATCAACCCTGACCAGTGTATGGCGCTATTACTTCATGGTCAGCCCTGACCATTGTATAGCGCTATTACTTCATGGTCAACCCTGACCAGTGTATAGCACTTTTACTTCATGTTCAACTCTAATCAGTATATAGCACTAAACATTCATGGTCAACTCTGACCAGTGTACAGCGCTATTACTTTATGGTCAACGCTAACCAGTGTATAGCGCTATTTCTTTTATGGTCAACCCTGACCAGTGTATGGCACTATTACTTCGTGGTCAACCCAGACCAGTGTATAGCGCTATTACTTCATGGTCAACACTGACCAGTTTATAGCGCTATTACTTCATGATCAACCCTAACCAATGTATAGCGTTATTACTTTATGGTCAACGCTAACCAGTGTATAGAGCTAGTTTTACATATTCAACACTGAACAGTGTATGGCGCTATTACTGCATGGTCAACCCTGACCAGTGTATAGCGCTATTACTTCATGGTCAACCCTGACCAGTATATAGCGATATTACTTCATGATCAACCCTAATCAATGTATAGCGCTATTACTTCATGGTCAACCCTGACCAGTTTATCACATCACTACTTCATGGTCAATCCTGACCAGTGTATGGTGTTGTTACTTCATGACCAACCCTGACCAGCGTATTGCGCTATTACTTCATGATCAACCCTAACCAATGTATAGCGCTATTACTTTAGTGTCAACGCTAACCAGTTTATAGTGCTATTTTTCATGGTCAACCCTAACCAGTGTATGGCGCTATTACTTCATGGTCAAACCTGACGAGTGTATGGTGCTGTTACTTCATGACCAACCCTGACCAGCGTATTGCGCTATTACTTCATGATCAACCCTAACCAATGTATAGCGCTATTACTTTAGGGTCAACGCTGACCAGTGTATAGCGCTATTTCTTCATGGTCAAACCTGATCAATGTATGACGCTATTACATCATGGTCAACCCTGACCAGTGTCAACCCAGGTCAGCCCTGACCAGTGTATGCGCTATTACTTCATGGTCAACCCTGACCAGTGTATGTCGCTATTACTCCATGGTCCACCCAGACCAGTGTATAGCACTTTTACTTCATGTTCAACCCTAATCAGTATATAGCACTGAACCTTCATGGTCAATCCTGACTCGTGTATGGCGCTATTACTTCATGGACAACACTGACCAGTGTATGGCACTATTACTTCATAGTCAACCCTGACCAGTTTATAGCGCTATTGCTTCATGATCAACACTAACCATTGTATAGAGCAATTACGTCATGATCAACACTAACCAATGTATAGCGCTATTATTTCATGGTCAACCCTAACCAGTGTATGGCGCTATTACTTTATGACCAACCCTGACCAGTGTATGGTGCTATTACTTTATGATCAACCCTGACAAGTGAATGGCGCTATTACTTCATGGTCAACACTGACCATTGTATTGCGCTATTACTTCATTGTCAACCCTGACCAGAGTATAGCACTATTACTTCATGTTCAACCCTAATCAGTATATAGCGCTATTACATCATGGTCAACCCTGACCACTGTCAAC
>JAWPHD010026285.1:0-13590 GCA_037043455.1 Cyrtodaria siliqua | reverse complement strand
CTTCTTGAAAACTGTAAGTGATATTGATATGGGACGTTTTCTAAATGATCAGCATGACATGATGTTGATTCTTGTCGACATTTATTTTGATTTGACGTTAAACATGGCCATCTTTGTTTACATAGAGTTATAACATGAAAAATTTAGCGACTACTCCTCTGAAACTACTTGACAGATTTTTATGCAACTTCACAGGAATGCTGATCTAGCTATCAAAAACCTATCAGTAGAGCTTCAAGGTCATGGACCTCTTGTGTTTTTTTTAATGTTTTTTTTGTGCAATTTTTTATTCGTTTTTAGCTCTACTTTTTAGCCGAAGGCCAGCAGAGCTTATGGGATGCCGAGTTGTCTGTCGTCCGTCGTTAACTTTTGTCTCGTTAAGACGATAGAGCCTTCATTTTTGATCAAACTTTACCAGATTGTTTATGTCAATAAAAGCTTGGACAAGTTCGAAAACCACCCAAATCGGACCAGTAACAGCGGAGTTATGGCCCTTGATTTTGTTAAAAATGCTATAATTTGTCTCAAGACGATAGGGCCTTCATTTTTCATCCGATCTTTACCAAACTTTACCAAATTGTTAATGTCAATGATAGCTCAGCCAGATCGGACCAGTAACCGCGGAGTTATTGCCCTTGATTAGTTAAAAATGCTATATTTTGCCTCGTAAAGACGATCTGGCCTTCATTTTTCATCCGATCTTTACCAAACTTTACCAGATTGTTATGTCAATAAAAGTTCGAAAACCAGCCAGATCGGACCAGTAACAGCGGAGCTGTGGCCCTTGATTTCATTAAAAATGCAATATTTGGCCTTGTTAAGGCGATAGGTCTTTCATTTTTCATCTGATCTTTACCAAAGTTTACCCGATTTTTTATGATTTCTTTCTTTTTTTAATTTTTTAGCTCTACTGATCAGAGATCAGCAGAGCTTATGCCGTGGTCCGTCGTCCGTCCGTCCGTCTGTCCGTCTGTCTGTCCGTAAACTTTTATTTGTAGCGACTTCACAGCTGAAACTACTGTATGGATATTCATGAAACTTTACAGAAATGTTGCCCATAAAGTCTAGTTGATCCTAGCAAAAATTCATGTTGATGTGAAATCCAAGATGGCCGCCAAAGCTAAAAATGGAGTTTTAAAATACAAGTTTGTAGCGACTTCTTCTTGAAAACTATAAGTGATATTGATATGGGACTTTTTCTAAAATGATCAGCATGACATGATGTTGATCCTAGTCAAAAATCGTTTTGATTCAACGTTAAACATGGCTGCCAGCGGCCATCTTTGTTTACATAGAGTTATATAGTAAAAACTTGTAGCGACTACTTCTCTGAAACTACTTGGCGGATTGTCATGAAACTTTACAGGAATGTTGCTCTTGATGTCTAATTGATCCTAGAAAAATTTCAGGTCGGCCGGAAATTCAAGATGGCCGTCACAGCTAAAAATAGATTTTTAAAAAATAAGTTTGTAGCGACTACTTCTTGAAAACTATAAGTGATATTGATATGGGACTTTTTCTAAAATGATCAGCATTACATGATGTTGATCCTAGTCAAAAATTGTTTTGATTCAACGTTAAACATGGCTGCCAGCGGCCATCTTTGTTTACATAGAGTTATATGGTAAAATCTTGTAGCGACTACTCCTCTGAAACTACTTGGCGGATTGTCATGAAACTTTACAGGAATGTTGCTTTTGATGTCTAATTGATCCTATCAAAATTTCAGGTCGGCCGGAAATTCAAGATGGCCGTCACAGCTAAAAATAGATTTTTAAAAAATAAGTTTGTAGCGACTACTTCTTGAAAACTATTAGTGATATTGATCTGGGACTTTTTCTAAAATGATCAGCATGACATGATGTAGATCCTTGTGGAAAATTATTTTGATTCGACGTTAAACATGGCTGCCAGTGGCCATCTTTGGTTACATAGAGTTATATAGTAAAAACTTGTAGCGACTACTCCTCTGAAACTACTTGACGGATGTTCATGAAACTTCACAGGAATGTTGCTCTTGATGTCTTGTTGATCCTAGAAAAATTTCAGGTCGGCCGGAAATTCAAGATGGCCGCCACAGCTAAAAATAGATTTAAAATAAATAAGTTTGTAGAGACTACTTCTTCAAAACAATAAGAGATATTGATATGGGACTTTTTCTAAAATGATCAGTATGACATGATGTTGGTCCTTGTCGAAAATCGTTTTGATTTGACCTTAAACATGGCTGCTTTGTTTACATAGAGTTATATAATGAAAACTTAGCGTCTACTTCTTTGAAACTACCTGACGGATTTTCATGAAACTTCACAGGAATGTTGCTCTTAGTTGATCCTAGAAAAATTTCAGGTCGGCCGGAAATTCAAGATGGCCGCCACGGTTAAAAATAGATTTTCAAAAAACAAGTCTGTAGCGACTACTTCCTGAAATCAAAATCAATCAGTAGAGCTTCAAGGTCATTGACCTCTTGTTTTTATTTATTTTTTTATTTTTAGCTCTAATGGCCAAGGGCCAGCTGAGCTTATGGGATTGCGAGTTGTCCGTCCGTCCGTCGTTAACTTTTGTCTAGTTTTAAAACCAGCCAGATCGGACCTGTAACAGCGGAGTTATGGCCCTTGATTTAGTTAAAAATGCTATATTGCTATATTTTGCCTCGTTTAGATGATAGGGCCTTCATTTTCCATCCTATCTTTACCAAACTTTACCACATTGTTAATATCAATGAAAGCTCGGACAATTTCGAAAACCAGCCAACAGCTGACATAAACAATCTGGTAAAGTTATGGTCCTTGATTTAGTTGAAAATGCTATATTGCTATATTTTGCCTCGTTAAGACGATAGGGCCTTCATTTTTCATCCTATCTTTACCAAACTTTACCACATTGTTAATATCAATGAAAGCTTGGACAAGTTCGAAAACCAGCCATATCGTACTAGTAACAGCGGAGTTATGGCCCTTGATTTAGTTCAAAATGCTATATTTTGCCTCGTTAAGACGATAGGGGCTTCATTGCTCATCCGATCTTTACCAATCTTTATCCGATTCTTTAGTTATGGCCCTTGATTTAGTCAAAAAGCTGTTTTTTGCCCGAAACTTTAAAAAAACGTAAATGGCAGTCACTCGCTTCATTGTTATAAGAGCCATGTTAGCCAGTAGAGCGTCCACAGGCCCTCTTGGGCCTCTTGTTGTTATCTCGAAAACCAGCCAGATCGGACCAGTAACGGCAGAGTTACGGCTCTTCATTTAGTTAAAAATGCTATATTTTGCCTCGTTAAGACGATAGGGGCTTCATTGCTCATCCGATCTTTACCAATCTTTATCAGATTGTTAATGTCAATGAAAGCTCGGTCATGTTCGAAAACCAGCCAGATCGGACCAGTAACAGCGGAGTTATGGCCCTTGATTTAGTTAAAAATGCTATAATTTGCATCTGATCTTTGCCAAACGTTACCAGATTTTATGACTTTCTTTTTTTATATATCTGTTTTTTATTTTTTTTAAATTTTTTTTTTTAACCAGCCAGATCGGACCAGTAACAGAGGAGTTATGGCTCTTGATTTAGTTCAAAATGCTATATTTTGCCTCGTTAATACGGTAGGGCCTTCATTTTTCATCTGATCTTTACCAAACTTTACCCGATTCTTTAGTTATGGCCCTTGATTTAGTCAAAAAGCTGTTTTTTGCCCGAAACTTTAAAAAAACGTAAATGGCAGTCACTCGCTTCATTGTTATAAGAGCCATGTTAGCCAGTAGAGCGTCCACAGGCCCTCTTGGGCCTCTTGTTGTTATCTCGAAAACCAGCCAGATCGGACCAGTAACGGCAGAGTTACGGCTCTTGATTTAGTTAAAAATGCTATATTTTGCCTCTTGAAGACGATAGTAACTCTCTTCCTTGATGTTATATGAGCCATATTAGCCAGTAGAGCGTCCACAGGCCGTCTTGGGTCGCTTTTGGGTCGCTTTCATCCGATCTTTACCAAATTTTAACAGGTCGTTAATATCCATGAAAGCTCGGACAAGTTCGAAAACCAGCCAGATCGGACCAGTAACAGCGGAGTTATGGCCCTTGATTTATGTTGGCTCGTTAAGACGATAGGGCCTTCTTTTTTCATCTGATCTCTACCAAACTTTACCAGATTGTTAATATCAATAAAAGCTCCGACAAGTTCGAAAACCAGCCAGCTCGGACCAGTAACAGCGGAGTTATGGCCCTTGATTTAGTTAAAAACGCTATATTTTGCCTCATTAAGACAATAGGGCCCTTATTTTTCATCCGATCTTTACCAAACTTTACCAGATTGAATGAAAGCTCGGAAAAGTTCGAAAACCAGCCAGCTCGGACCAGTAACAGCGGAGTTATGGCCCTTGATTTAATTAAAAACGCTATAATTTGCCTCATTAAGACAATAGGGCCCTTATTTTTCATCAGATCTTTACCAAACTTTACCAGATTGTTAATATCAATGAAAGCTCGGACAAGTTCGAAAACCAGCCAGATCAGACTAGCAACAGCGGAGTTGTGGACCTTGAATTAGTTAAAAATGCTATATTTTGCCTCGTTAAGACGATAGGGCCTTCCTTTTTCATCCGGTCTTTACCAAACTTTACCAATGAAAGCTCGGACAAGTTTGAAAACCAGCCAGATCGGACCTGTAACAGCTGAATTATGTCCCTTAATTTCGTTAAAAATGCTACATTTTGCCTCGTTAATACGATAGGGCCTTCATTTTTCATCTGATCTTTACCAAATTTTACCAGATTTTTTTTACTTCTTCTTTTTTGATTATTTTTATATTAATTTTTAAAAATAATGGGAAAAAATGTTTGGGGAATTTCTATATTTATTTTTTTTTAAATTATTTTATTGAATTTTCTTTTTAATTATTTTTCTGATTTTTTTTTTTTTTTAGATTTTTAGATTTCTTTTTTGTTAACACTTAGATTTGAAGAAACTTAACAGGTAGCTATGATTTCTAGTTGTGCCTATTGCATTTTTTTCCGGTTCGTTGGTTTTTGATGGAGTTAATCCTCTTGACATTTATTTTAAATTTCTTGTCAATGCTACTCCTCCTAAATGCCTTGTTGGATTTCGACGAAACTTGGCAGGAAGCATCGGTAAGATGTCTAGTTGTGCATGTCACGCTTTTGTTCCAGTTCGCTGATTTTTGACAGAATTATGGCCCTTTGACATTTTTACTTTAAATTTCCTGTCGGCGCTACTCCTCGTAAACGGCTTGTTGGATATCTACGAAATTTGACAGAAAGCCTCAGTATGATGTCTAGTTGTGCAAAGCGCGGTATATAAATGAAATCTTGGACAATTTCGAAAACCAGCTAGATCTTTTTAGTAACGACGGAGTTATGACCCTTGAGTTGTTGAAAAATGCTATATTGTATTTTCCTTTGTTAAATCTGTAGTTATTTCATTTTTTATCTGATCTTTACCATGTAAGCGCTGTTTTAGCCAGTAGGGCGTCCACAGGCCCTCTTGGGACTCTCTTTTTATCCGATCTTTACCAAACTTTACCAGATTGTTTAAATTTAAATTTAAAAAAACAGCCAGATTGGACCATTTACACAGGAGTTATGGCCCTTGATTTTCTGAAATATGCCTTCATTTGGACGGATTTCAGTGAAACTTTTCAGGGATGATCAGTACCAAGCCTAGTTGTACATATCGTCACCGTGTTCCGAGTGAATGATTTTGGCGGAGTTATGTCCCTTTAAAGGTTTTAATACACACACTTTGTCCTGACTAGCTATCCTGAACCCCTGGCCGGATTTAAACGAAACGTTTTAGGGATGATCAGTTCCAGGTCTAGTTATGCAAATCATCGCCGTGTTCTGGTTGATTTTTGGCACTGTGCCCTCATTTAAAGGCCCATAACTCTGATTCATACTTTTTTTGAATTATTACCCTTTGTTAAACGTCCAACCTGGAGCTTAGCTGAAACAATAACTTTCAAAGTATAAGACTGATAACAATGCAACTTTGCACACATCTTCAACATGATCCAGTAAAAGGCCATAACTTATGTTTTGAATGACTTCCCTTTGAAAAACGGTTTAACCCTGGAAAAGTGATGGTGGATAATAACGTTCAAACAATCAGATGTACAACAATTAAACTTCGTATGTAAATATCAGCATGATCCAACTAATACATATTATAAACCCCTATAACTCTTTGATTCAATTCAATTTTATGGAATGGCGAGTTGTCCGTCGTCCGTTATTAAACTTTTGTCTCGTTAAGACGATAGGGACTTCATTTTTCATCCGATCTTTACCAAACTTTACCAAACTGTTGATATCAATGAAAGCTCAGACAAGTCCAAAAACCGTCCAGAATAGACAAGTAACAGCGGAGTTATGGCTCTTGATTTAGTTGAAAATATGCTATAGTTTGCCTCGTTAAGAAGATTGGGCCTTCATTTTCCATCCGACCTTTACCAAACTTTACCAGATTGTTAATATCAATGAAAGCTCAGGCAAGTTTGAAAACTAGGCAGTTCGGACAAGTAACTGCGGTGTTACGGCCCTTGGTTTAGTTAAAAATGTTATATTTTGCCTCGTTAAGACGATATCGCCTTCATTTTTCTACCGACCTTTACCAAACTTTACCAGATTGTTAATATCAATAAAAGCTCGGACAGGTTCGAAAAAAAGCCAGAATAGACCTGCAACAACGGAGTTATGACCATTGATTTAGTTAAAAATGCTGTATTTTGCCTCGATAAGATAATAAGGCCTTCATTTTACATCCAATCCTTACCAAACTTTACCAGATTGTTAATATCAATAAAAGCTCGGAAAACTTCGAAAACCAGCCAGAGCGGATCTGTAGCACTGGAGTTATGGCCCTTGATTAAGTTAACAATGCTGTATTTTGCCTCGTTAAGACGATAGGGCCTTCATTTGGCCAGATTTCAACGAAAATTTGCAGGGATGATCAGTACCAAGCCTAGTTGTGCATATCATCGCCGTGTTACGGTTGAATGATTTTTGGCGGAGTTGTGGCCTTTTAAAAGTTTTAGTACACAAACTTTGTCCGGACTAGTTCTCCTGAACCTCTGGCCGGATTTCAACGAAACTTTGCGGGGATGATCAGTACCAAGCGTAGTAGCGCATGTCATCGCCATGTTAAATTATTTTTGGCAGAGTTATGGCACTTTAAAGGTTTTAATACAGTAACATTGTACAGACTAGTTCTCCTGAACCCCTGACCGGATTTCAATAAAACTTGGCGGGGATGATCAGTACAAAGCCTAGTTGCATACTTCATCGCCATGTTCCTATTGAATGATTTTTGACAGAGTTATGTTCTATTAAACACAAACTTTATCCGGACTAGTTTTCCTGAACTCCTTGCTGGATTTTAATGAAACTTGGCAGGAATTGTCAGTATCAAGCCTAGTTGCGCATATTTCTGTCGTGTTCCGGTTGAACGTATTTTGTTGGAGTTGTGGCTCTTTAAAGGTCGCAATACACAAACTCTGGATTGAAAAGTTCTCCTCAATCACTGGTCAGCTTTCAACGAAACTTGGTTGCGCATATCGTTGTCGTGTTCCGGTTGAATGAATTTTGGTGGGGTTATGGCCCTTTAAATATTTTAATACACACACTTTGTCCCGACTAGTTGTACTGATTCCCTCGCCGATTTCATCACATCTTGACGGGGATGACGAGTTTCAAGCCTAGTTGCGCATATCATCGCCGTGTTCTAGTTGAATGACTTTTGGTAGAGTTATGGCCCTTTAAATGTTTTAATACACTAACTTTGTAGACTAGCTCTCCTGAACCTCTCGCTGGATTTCAGCAACCCTTGGTAGTGATGATCAGTATCAAGCCATTTTTGGTGGAGGTTTGGCTCTTTAATGGTTTTAATACACAAACTGTGTCCAGACTACAGAAACTGTTCTCCTCAACCACCGGTCTGCTTTCAACAAAACCTGGTTGCGTATAACATTGTCGTGTTCCCGTTGAATGATTTTTGGCGGAGTTATGGCCCTTTAAAGGTTTTAATACACGAACTTTGTCCCGACTAGTTCTCCTGATCCCATGGCCGGATTTCAACAAAACTAGGGATGATCATTACCAATCGTTGCGCATTTCATCGTCGTGTCCAAGTTGAATGATTTTGGCGGATTTAGGGCCCTTTCCCCAGTGGGGGAGACATATGCTTTTACTAAAAACAACCTCTAGTTCTAATTTGGTATGGTTATTTAGGGACTAGAGGCATAACATAATTCTACAAGAAGAAACTGATGCAAAGCATCAGGGCGGCGCAGAATGTTTTCAAAAGGAGGAAACAAACATGTGTATTTATTTGCAATTATTTTATTATTTAACAACAAAAATGTAGAAATATTTTAAAAAGTATAAAAAGTTATATGGCAACAGTAAGCAATAGTAACTTGAGAACAAAGGCACATAATCAAGATATCAAAATATATTTAAGTGTTTGCATTCATTGCTGATGATATATATTTCTGGAATGTTATGAAGACTTTTAGAATGTTGAGGTAGTTTGAATTAAGTAAAAAAGTAAAATATCAAAAAAGAAGCTGATATGATCAGTGAAATGTGTACTATGACAAATGGCTGGGGTAGGTGGACATGTATTCGGAAGAAGTGGTTTGTAGTGGTAAGATATCATACAGTTTGGGAGTTTGACACCGATTTTTGTCATAGGTGTGTGCCACGTAGGGCTGATCATGGGTGGAACCAGTATTGCATTGCATACCGCCTTGTGATGCTAACTCCCTCCATACCCTTTGAGATTTCATGTTCATATGTAGTGTATGATGTATAGATAGATACACAATAAGTTTTCGTATTTTGGTTCCATCTGCTGGTGCCCCTAGGAGGTAATCGGGTAAAAAAACACACATACAAATTACTATCTTGTCTAAATGTAAATGAATTCATAAACCCGGTTTTGTTACTCTAGCGCAAAGGGGCCCCTCTAAATGGATAGTTTGGGAACCCTCTACATGGGTACTTTGGGGAACTGTAATTTATATGTTCGACTGCCATTTTGCTCAATGCATGAAAAGGTTTTGTCATAAGTGCCACAGCAACTAATATCCCCCCTTCGTCTCAACCACAGACTCCATATAGCCAGTAGAACGATACAGGCCATCTTGGGCCTCTTGTTTTAATTAGTTCCCTTTGATAAAGGTTTAACCTGGAACTTAACCTTGCCTTTTACAAGTGATTGTGGCTAATATTAGGTCTACAACAATGAAACGACGGGTAGTGCTCTTGGTAACAAGTTTTATACAGATTGTATGCAAATAATCAGTGACAGGATCTTACTGTTAGGTTGTGATAGTCCTTATAGCCTTATGTTTTAATAATCGTTTTGAATCAAACTGAATATCTAACTCAAAAGTACAATGTCCTTACAGTTATTCCATCGGTGCAGTTCCCACGTGTAGGGCAACCACTTTCACCAGATAGCAAATGTTGCGCCTACCTCGTCATATAATTTCGTTCCACAAGAAATCACATTCGCTAGCGTCAATACGGCTACAAAATATATACTCAGTCTTACAATATTATAAAATGCTATCAAAGTAACAAATATAGTATTCGGTATTAGAAAACGTGTATCGTATTTGCTTTAAAACTTAATTTTCCTCTCCAGTTGTTAGCTTTCAATCGAAAGTTAACAACAAAACAAAGCACATGTAACCTGAGGCGGAAACAACATGCAGTGGCAAAGAAATATCAATATCAAATACATACCGGTTACAAGTCGATAGAAACAGTACGCCATAAAAGCACAACCCTCCCAAAAATCAGTACAATTAAATCATCTAATAATACTCCTCAAAGTTACAATAATACAAGTAAATCAACTAATAATACTCCTCAAAGTTACAATCGTCAAGGAAGCTTAAAACAAATTCTCCCCAATTAAAAAGCAAAACACCAAATAAATTTGGCCCACCTTGCATTTACATCGAGATAAAAAATAAAAGCAACCTTCTCACATGTAGAACTGCAGAACTGCAGAAATGCTGCAAGTCCTGCTGTAACGAGCATTGAACTATTAAAATCTGTCTGAAGACAGTGTCTCTAGACGTCAACGACATAAGCAAACACAATAAAACTGTTGAAATAATAGTAGTTAAACTGAACCGGATGAAGAAACCCACTTGATGAACAAGTCCAGCCTGAAATGTCTTTTGAGGACAGGAATATGGATATTCACGATAGTCTGAAAGATGTAGACTCGAAGCCCAAAACATAAAGAGTGCCATACCATTCCTCAAATTAGGTATAGTAAAATATTACACTGGAACTTGTCGTTTTCAGTTGTTCAGGATAGCATTCAGGTATCGACGACTTTATATAGAAAGTGCGCGTTCCACCAAAAGGAAAAGTTAATTTACGTATAGTAAAAATGGCACACTGAAACTCGTTGTTTTCAGTTGTTCAGGTTAGCATGACAAATTATCGACGACTGTAAACATGTATAACAAGTGCGCGTTTCACAAAAAAGAAAAGTTAATAAGAAATTCTGTTCTGTTCTTGCTTTCTTAGTTTTATCATTTTCGCGATTAATTTGCAGAGGTATGGAACTCGTGCGTGACATGTTATTGCAGGTATTACAGAATACACGCATGCAGTTTTTTTGCTTTAATACATGAGCCAAAGGACGTCGACGCCGGAGTTAGTGAGTACAGTATACTACAGACAAACACATGAAATTAAGTTGATGCGATCAATGGTTTTGGATTTTAAAATATGTTTTAAACAAGAGGAATTTTATAAAATGGCAAGAAATTACATCCTCATAAGTTCTACCTCACTTAACATCGTGCCCCACCCACTTCCCCACCACAATCCTGAAACGTTGTCCTTGTTAATATTTTGTCAACGTGCAATATACCGAAACCAAGTGGTTTATATTTGATGCGTTTATGTCAATATATTGCGTAAAACTGCCAAAAATATAAAATATTTTGCTGCCGACGGAAACATTGATTCATCGGGCCAAATGTTACTGGCGTCAAATTATGCATTTTGGGCCTTTCCGATGATTCAACATAACCAACAGAACTGAATTTCCGGATTGCATTATATAAACGTAAATAATAAAATGAAGCAATAGATAAATAGTAAAGCATACCGGCCTTGACTGACTTCTTTTGGCGTTGGTACTAATCGCAAGTGGTGTTCGAGCACTTTTCCAAATTAGGCGAGGGTAGCTCCACTGAGTACCAGCCATGAATATGTAACTTTAACATATGCAATAAACATGGTTAGACAGCAATCTACAGTTTTTGTAAATATTAGTCAATCTTCTCTCTTATTCTCTAATGTGTGTCTTAGTTTGAAGACACAGACGCACGTGCTTGCACCAGAAACATGTTTAACTGGTCTCTTCGAGGAGCATGCACTCTGATTAGGTTGAATGGTAGTTTACCGTGCCTCCGGATAGTAAAGGCTCCGCTTAATGCGTATTATTTTCCGAAGACACTCTAAACACCGTCTGTTGCAACCATAAAGGTAACACGGACATAAAGTTAACAATGGGTCATAAAGGTAACAACTTTCGGTCATAAAGGTAACAGAGTGTCATAAAGGTAACAATGCCACTGGTCATAAAGGTAACAACTTCGGCCATAAAGTTCACACCATATTTTGGGGGTCATAAAGGTAACAACATCTGGACATAAAGGTAACAAAAGAGATTCGAATCATATAATATATATATATATAATTGAATAGGACAGATAAACGCATGTTGCCATGCGATATGTATTGTATACGGAATACGATACATTTTCACACTTTCACTTTTGCAAAAAGTCTCTAAAGAAATAATCTGATACAAAACATAAAAAGGAATAAGTTCAAAGAAATAATGCAGAGAGAACATGAAAACAGCAAAGTTTCGCATCTTCTCATGTGTGCATTTTGCGGCGGGTGTGGACTTCTGGTGGTGACGAGTGCATTTTCTGAATGAACTAGTTGCTATCCGGTGTTCATCCGGTTTCTGTTTATTGGTTGCTAGCTGTGAAGGCGGTGTGTGGTTGTATCGCATAATTATGTGGTGCGGATCTTGTGCGCGTTGTCTGGTGGGGGCGACTTGAGGTATGACGGTGTTATACGGTGTTACCGAATTAGATAAAATTGGTTAGAGAACATAAAACAGTATAATGGCATGTATATACTTGAGAACTACTATAAATATTGGTTTTATGAACATTTTACAAGATTTCATGTTCACGCGGGTTACGTTTGGGCTTTTATGGATGAGATGCCTTGATTTTGCCTCTTGCCAATAGAGTTTTTTTTTATGTGTTTGTGGGTCCTGGGCGTGGAGGAGGGGGTGAGTACATTGTGGTGCCTTGCGGATGGAACTCCAAGCTCCTATGCTATATGATGGATTATTAAAGAAGGAATAGCTATGATACCAAATGTTCAAAGACTATTATTTCAAATGAATAGTGTTGTCTTGCTCTGAGTACTAATGTCTGTAAATGTTGTAAGTATGATGTTTTATAATGTTCTATTATACATTTAGTTACTTAGCCTTGGGCAATTGATTTTCCATATTATTACGAATTAATCCTCATTTTATTATTATCTTAATTTTCTGTTACACAACTGATATTTGTAAATGACCCTATGATTGGAAATAGAAGTATTATATTCTATTTTAATTATAATCGTACTAGCGGTACGATCGGTTATTTCTCCTTGTTTCGCAACAGCCACTATTTGAGACCAGTCACCTCCCTTGATTTGATCAAAGAGCCATTTACGAAAGTTTACAAACATGAACATGTTTGCATAAGTATTAATTATAGTCCCAAGATTAGATTGACAATGATCATACTCGTTTAGTAACACTTTTTACAGCACTGCTTTTACTTCGCACATTAAAGAGCTCGCCGAACTTCTGTGTTAATCGTTATTCGAGCCCGTAAAGTGGTCAAGGTGAGCTATTTTGGTCGGCCTCCGTCCGTAGTCCGTCCGTCATACGTACTTATGTCGACAATTGCTTCAAACGACTGGAGTAGTCTTGCATATTTAGGTCACTGGAGCTAAAAATAGAACATCTTTTAAATGCTTCTTCTCACGAACCAGTAAAGCCTCCAAAAGTGACCCCAGACTCCCTGGCATCGACTTTTGCCAAGTAAGCGGTTCATGGCAATCATGGCCCTCTTATTTTTTAAAACTGTTTGGACCTGTACTTGACATTTGATGAACAATATTTGTTACACTTTTGTAATTATAGTTACTTATGTGTTTCGATATTATTGAGCTAGTCATTGTTCTTAACAGTGTATACTTGTTACAGTTTGTTTTATGATACTTTGCCAGATGCAATCTGTGATAATTTGTTTATTAGTTTAGTTATATTTTTGTATGGATAAGAATCCTGTATTTTTAATAAAATTTATAATTGAAGTTTATGGTATTTTCATGATTTGAAGTTTCCTTAGCTAAAGACTGCAGATACCTTATTAGGTAACCTGAACACGAAATGCTCAAGGTTGAGCTATCGTGATCGCCTTTTTTCTATCGTCCGGCGTCTGTCGTCATCGTCCGGCGTCAGTCGTCA
>JAWPHD010026284.1:0-13591 GCA_037043455.1 Cyrtodaria siliqua | reverse complement strand
AAAAGGAGCTAAATGCAAATATTGATGAATGGACAGACATTACCATTCCATAGACCAGATTCGGTCAAAAAAATAGACGTGTGTCCATATCAGCTTGTTACTTCATTATGCTAAATATAGGCTTTATTTATAGACAGTGTCCCTTTAAAAAGTTAATTTCATATTGAACATGTTTAGCCTGCACAAATATCCACTATTATAATTGTGAGTATCATGTTACACAGAGGCTGTTGTTTTTTGCTCTCACAAATTGACATTTTAATCTAAGCATATAATTATCCTGTTATATCATGAACATGTCATAACAATTTAATGCTGGTATCTGCTTGTGATGCAATGAAATAGTTTTAAAGGCCAGGTTTGAGTATAAAAACTCCAACATGGCCTTTTTCAAATCATTATTCTATCAAAGAGGTTTAATCACAAATCATATTTAGCATTTTTAAAGCATTTGTAAACTCAGAATTTGGCATGTCAATACATTAAACATTACAATTGTATCATGTATTTATTTTCTATACAAAACACTTTTGAACCGATTCAAATTAGATGTTCTTTAACCTACTCATCAACACATTATAGGTTATTTATAGCCACTCCAGAGAGAGGGGAAGGATACATAGGAATCCAGGAACCTGCCCTACTCTTACTATCAAATAGATTCCGTTCTTTAATGTTCTTGGAAGACAGACTCCAATACATGGGACCGCATGTATAACAACATAATTATTTTGTGTTTTATAAGCTCAAAGTAACGGTGTCCTTTCAAATAGAAGAATTCTATTTGCAAACTTGGTTGTTGTCTAATGTTTGTCAACATTAAACATTTTAAGTGCTAAACCTTTAAATATCAAATTGTCTTTATTGTCATTGTCAGTGAATCATTATTGTCATTAAAATCTTCTTTTTTTTTAAATATTTTTTTTTTAATTTATTTTTTTCTGCAATTAAATGAGGAAGTGTCGATTCTTACAGATGGCGGGAGTTCTACCCAGGAAAAGTGGGTGGTCTGCCTCCCCCACAAAAAAATCGACCATCAGATATAACCTTACATGTGTTGAAAATGACGTAAAACGCCATACAAACAAACAAACAAATTTTCTGCAATTAATTGTTTGGTTTAAACATATTTATTTCCAGAATCATTAAACATTTTATATCGAACGGTCAGTGCAAAACTATTGTAACTACATATGAATAAAGAACGAGTACAATAGTTCTGCACTGAATCCTCGATATATCGCAATGAAAATGTCCAGGTGTTTACATTTTAATCTGCACAGCTTATCAGTGGCTGTCAAGTGAAAAGTGTATGTGGTCTGTATAATTGCTTCAATTACCAGCTTGTCAACTTCCATTGTTTTTAGCTCTACTGGCCAAGGGCCAGCAGAGCTTATGGGATGGTGTGTTGTCCGTCTTCCGTTAACTTTTATTCAAACGACTTCTCCTCAGAAACCGCTTGGCTAATTTTGACCAAACTTCACATGGATGATCCTTAGATGAATGCTTTTTAGAATTGTTAAAATTAGGTCAGCGCTACATCCAAGATGGCTGCCATTACCATATATGGTCGAAACCTTAAAAAATCTTCTTCTCCAGAACCGCCAGACAGATTTCAACAGTTTTTCTTTTAAAATGATCGCCAATGCCTAGACTATCAAGTTTGTTCAAATAAAGTCCCAGGGGTCAAAAATGGCCGTGCCCCGGGGGTCCAAAGTTTGTATATTGAGGTTTTGCATGTTTTTCATATAGACATATAGGAAAAAACTTTAAAAAATCTTCTTCTCTGAAACCACAAGGCACAGAGCTCTCATGTATTACACGTAGCATCAGCTTATGGTCCTCTACTAAGTTTGTTCAAATGGTGACACTGGGGTCAAATTTGTCCCCGGCCCGGGGGTCACAGTTTTACATAGACTTATATAGGATTTTTTTTTTTAAATCTTCTCCTCGGAAACTACAACAGCCAGAGGTTTGATATTTTGCATTTACTATAAGCTTATGGTCCTTTACCAAGTTTGTTCAAATGGTGACCCTAGGGTCTTATTTGGCCCCGCCCCAAGGGTCACATGTTTTATATAGACATGTTTAGGGAAAAACTTAAAAAATCTTCTTCTCTGAAACTGCAAGAGCCAGAGGTTTAATATTTTGCATTTGCTATAAGCTTGTGGTCCTCTACCAAGTTTGTTCAAATGGTGACCCAGGGGTCACATTTGGCCCCACCCTGGGGGTCACAGTTTTACATAGGCTTGTATAGGGAAAATCTGAAAAAAATCTTCTTCTCTGGAACCACATGGCACAGAGCTCTCATGTATTACATGTAGCATCAGCTTATGGTCCTCTACTAAGTTGTTCAAATGGTGACCCTTGGGTCAAATTTGTCCCCACCCCGAGGGTCACAGTTTTACATAGACTTATATAGGATTTTTTTTTTAAATATCTTCTTCTCGGAAACTACAAGAGCCAGAGGTTTGATATTTTACATTTATTATAAGCTTATGATCCTTTACCAAGTTTGTTCAAATGTTTTACATAGACATGTATAGGGAAAAACTTAAAAAATCTTCTTCTCTGAAACTGCAAGAGCCAGGTTTAATATTTTGTTGTTGCTGTAAGCTTATGGTCCTTTACCAATTTTGTTCAAATGGTGACCCTGGGGTCACATCTGGCCCCGCCCCGGGGGTCACAGTTTTACATCAATGCTTGTTTTAAAAAAAAATATTTCTTTATTTTTTTCTTTTATTTTTTTTATAATTTTTTTTTTATTTTTTTTTTTTTACTCATTTTTTTTTTTTATTTTTTTTTTTTACTTATTATTTTTTCATTGATTTATTTTTTATTTATTTTTAATTTGTAATTTTTTTAATTTTTTTTTTTTTAATTTTTTTCTATTTTCTTTTTTTATTATCTCTGCTGGCCAACTTGGAAAACCAGCCAGATCGGACCAGTAATGGCGGAGTTATGGCTCTTGATGTAATTAAAAATGCTATTTTTTTGCCTCTTTAAGACGATAGTCACTCGCTTCATTGATGTCATAAGAGCCATATTAGCCAGTAGAGCGTCCACAGGCCCTCTTGGGCCTCTTGTTTAATCTAAGCATATCTTTATTTCTTCTATGTACATGTGAGCATATAATGTAGTAGTGATGTAGTCTTTTTATTTAGAGCAAAAAGATATAATCCAAAAACCAATGCTATTGGACTAATTGCTTGACCAAGGGTCAGGTCAGTGGCTCAAAGTTATTAAAATAACAATAATTATGTCCAGTGAGTTTAGATATGAAATCTGTACCACTGTATTTCACATGTTATATTTGGAGATGGTATATGTATTGTGAAATTTGGAGACCGTACATGTATTTAAGAGACCACTGACCTTGACACAGGGTCAGTTTGAGGCTGAAAGTTATTGGAATAAGAACAATGACCAGTGATGTTATATATGAAATTTGAACACACAATAGGACAAATAAGTAAAATAATTTAACGCACATTTTAACAGTTTTTGCAGACGGTACATGTATTAAAGTGGCATTGACTCCGACCCATGGTCAGTTGGAGAGCTGGAAGTTATTGGCTTTAAGAAGGACAATGACAATGAGATTGTATGAAATTTGAACACTCTGCGCCGAAGAACAAGAAAGTTATAAGAATTTAACGCACTTCCAACACATTATTTTTGGAGACGGTACATGTATTTAAGAGATCACTGACCTTGACACAGGGTCAGTTGGAGGTTGAAAATCACTGGAATAAGAACGACAGTGACAAGGAGTTTATATATGAAATTTGAACACTCTACTCCAAAGAAGAAAAAAAGTAATAAGAATTTAATGCAAACCTTAACCAAAATCTTAACCGTAATCTTAATCAAAACCTTAACCAAAATCTTAACAACGGTACATCTTGTATTATAACTCTTGGGAGTAGAATGTTCAAATTTCATATATAACCTCCTTGTCTTTCCTAATGCCAATAACTTCCAGCCCTCCAACTTACCATGGCTCGGAGTCAATGCCACTTAAAGACATGTACTGTCACGCAAATTATAACGCAAAATATTGACGGTACATGTATTTAAGTGACACTAACTCCGTCCCATGGGCAGTTGAATGGCTGGAAGTTATTGACACAAGGGAAGACAATGACCAGAAGGTTATATATGAAATTTAAACATTGACCGATACACCGATGCCCAAGAACACACCGACGAAACTCAGTGGCACCACGGAGGATTCATCCCGGGGCCTTTGTAACCGGACACTTTCCCTTAGCCTCGTCCGTCGGATGTGGACGTAAACCGGGCAGTCCCGTGTATGTCTATCCTCCGAGCACGTTAAAGAACCATAGGAATCTATTTGATAATAAGAGTAGGGCAGGGTTCCCGGATTCCTATGTATCTCCCCTCTCTCTGGGACGGCTCTAAATAACCTATACGGTGTTGATGAGCCGTTAAACAACATTCAATTCAATTTAGATTTGATGTAAACGTCCAGAACAAGTTGCTCTAGTAATTAACCGAGTTTTGTTCACTGAAATAAATGATCATATTAATCATATTTTTATGTATTAAAATATAAAATTTTATTTATTTTAATGTACACGTACAAAAAAAGATGTGTAAAATGTTAAATAAATGTGGAAATAAATAAAAGTTATTAAATTGTTAATGTGTTAACATGACTTGTCCATAATTATTATTTTTTATTACATGTAAAGCATTTTTGACCGTCCACATTTAGAACATCGATATATTTATTAATTTAGTGTCCTTCTGCCGTTCTGTACATCTTCGATAGAAAGTGGGTCTATATCAAATGTCAGTATTTAACAATTAAATAAAAAAAAAGCTTCAGAATTCATGAAGGATTGCACCCCATGTCTTCAAACTTTATAGATTGTACTTGCCTGAAACTAGAACTATCGGTGAAGGTGATAAATACCCCCGCAAACAATTCTTTAGTAAGATAAATGGCAATTATATGCATGGCATTGACTGAGCTGCACCAATATTGTGTCATGCACATGTACACTTCATGTTTATCACATACACAAAGTTTCAATTCAATATCTTCAAAACTGTAGAAGTAGTTTGCTCCACAAGATTGCATATGCTGAATATATAGCAATTTTGAATAAGTGCAGGTCAATGGCAATAACTTTGAGCTGCACCAAAATTGTGTCGCACACATGTACACTTCATGTTTATCATATACGCAAAGTTTCAATTCAGTATCTTCCAATATCTTCAAAACTAAAAGTTGTTCACTGCACAAGATTGCAAAGGGCAATGACTCTGCATGGAAATGACCGAGACGCACTGAAATTGTGTCACAAGACCGACACTTCATGTTGATTATATATTCAAAGTTTCAATTTAATATCTTGCCCTTATATCTTATCTGGCCATTACCCTGTTGAAAACTGTTGTAGTTTGCTCTACAAGAATGAATGAATGGTGTTTTACGGCACGTCGACATATAAATAGGTCATATTGTGCGCAAAAATGAAGAAATGAAGTATTAATTAAAAATTAATGTAAATATATAAAGATAAAACTAATAAAAAATAAGGGACGATAAGGTGTAATATAAACTATGTATGTAAATCAACAAATGCCCGTGAACGGGTATATAAACAAGTAAATATATATAAGAACAATTATACTGATTTATACATGTTATATAGTCTGATCTCTTTTAGGAAATCTAAAACAAGACTAAAATCTACAGTATCAAATAACTCTTTCATAGTATTAACATTGTAGTACCTTTGACGCATAGGATCAAAGTCTACACATTCCAATAAGATGTGTTTGACCGTTAACGGTCCAAGGCAGGTATACATTCTGGTAATTGCTACAAGATTGCATATAGTGTATATAGCAATTTTGACTAAGTGCAAGGGCAATAACTGTGCATGGAAATTGTGTCGCACACATCTACACTTCATGTTGATCATGTATACAAAGTTTCAGTTGAATATCTGGAAAACTGTAGAAGTAGTTCAAGACTGCATATGCTGAATATAGCAATTTTGAATAAAGTGCAAGGGCAATAACTCGCCTTTCAAATCAATATCTGGAAAACTGTAGTAGTTCGCTCCACAAGATTCAACAGACCGACCGACCGACAGACTCCTATATATGCTGCTTTGTTTGCGGGGGTATAAATGCAATGAAAATTTAACCTTGGAACACAGACTTTTAACCTTTCTGCTGATGGTGGTATGGTATGTCTGCCAGACACTGAACCATGACTTATTCGAGGTAATGCCAGTATGTATACATGTGACCAGATAAGTGTTCCTTTAATGCAGGAAACACTAAAAATGCCGTAAGAAGAAATCAATTTTCCGACGGCTGATCGGAATCTATCAGACATGGGTTCCAACATGTCGCAGGGCCTCACCCCAAGGTGGATACAGGGACTTTTTCAGCTTCAAAAAGTCTTGTCACACTTCTAGTCTTGTGTGCATGTCATTACCCTGCAAGTCTGTCACACTTCTAGCCTTGTGTGCATGTCATTACCCTGCAAGTCTGTCACTCTTCTAGCCTTGTGTGCATGTCATTACCCTGCAAGTCTGTCACACTTCTAGCCTTGTGTGCATGTCATTACCCTGCAAGTCTGTCATGCTTCTAGTCTTGTGTGCATGTCATTACCCTACAAGTCTGTCACACTTCTAGCCTTGTGTGCATGTCATTACCCTGCAAGTCTGTCATGCTTCTAGTCTTGTGTGCATGTCATTACCCTGCAAGTCTGTCATGCTTCTAGTCTTGTGTGCATGTCATTACCCTACAAGGCTGTCACACTTCTAGTCTTGTGTGCATGTCATTACCCTGCAAGTCTGTCATGCTTCTAGTCTTGTGTGCATGTCATTACCCTGCAAGTCTGTCATGCTTCTAGTCTTGTGTGCATGTCATTACTCTACAAGTCTGTCACACTTCTAGTCTTGTGTGCATGTCATTACCCTGCAAGTCTGTCATGCTTCTAGTCATGTGTGCATGTCATTACCCTGCAAGTCTGTCATGCTTCTAGTCTTGTGTGCATGTCATTACTCTACAAGTCTGTCACACTTCTAGTCTTGTGTGCATGTCATTACCCTGCAAGTCTGTCATGCTTCTAGTCATGTGTGCATGTCATTACCCTGCAAGTCTGTCATGCTTCTAGTCTTGTGTGCATGTCATTACTCTACAAGTCTGTCACACTTCTAGTCTTGTGTGCATGTCATTACCCTGCAAGTCTGTCATGCTTCTAGTCATGTGTGCATGTCATTACCCTGCAAGTCTGTCATGCTTCTAGTCATGTGTGCATGTCATTACCCTGCAAGTCTGTCATGCTTCTAGTCATGTGTGCATGTCATTACCCTGCAAGTCTGTCCCGCTTCTAGCCTCGTGTGCATGTCATTACCCTGCAAGTCTGTCATGCTTCTAGTCATGTGTGCATGTCATTACCCTGCAAGTCTGTCATGCTTCTAGTCATGTGTGCATGTCATTACCCTGCAAGTCTGTCCCGCTTCTAGCCTCGTGTGCATGTCATTACTCTACAAGTCTGTCACACTTCTAGTCTTGTGTGCATGTCATTACCCTGCAAGTCTGTCACACTTCTAGCCTCGTGTGCATGTCATTACTCTACAAGTCTGTCACACTTCTAGTCTTGTGTACATGTCATTACCCTGCAAGTCTGTCATGCTTCTAGTCATGTGTGCATGTCATTACCCTGCAAGTCTGTCCCGCTTCTAGCCTCGTGTGCATGTCATTACTCTACAAGTCTGTCACACTTCTAGTCTTGTGTGCATGTCATTACCCTGCAAGTCTGTCACACTTCTAGCCTCGTGTGCATGTCATTACTCTACAAGTCTGTCACACTTCTAGTCTTGTGTACATGTCATTACCCTGCAAGTCTGTCACACTTCTAGCCTCGTGTGCATGTCATTACTCTACAAGTCTGTCACACTTCTAGTCTTGTGTACATGTCATTACCCTGCAAGTCTGTCACACTTCTAGCCTCGTGTGCATGTCATTACTCTACAAGTCTGTCACACTTCTAGTCTTGTGTGCATGTCATTACCCTGCAAGTCTGTCACACTTCTAGCCTCGTGTGCATGTCATTACTCTACAAGTCTGTCACACTTCTAGTCTTGTGTACATGTCATTACCCTGCAAGTCTGTCACACTTCTAGCCTCGTGTGCATGTCATTACTCTACAAGTCTGTCACACTTCTAGTCTTGTGTGCATGTCATTACCCTGCAAGTCTGTCACACTTCTAGCCTCGTGTGCATGTCATTACTCTACAAGTCTGTCACACTTCTAGTCTTGTGTACATGTCATTACCCTGCAAGTCTGTCACACTTCTAGCCTCGTGTGCATGTCATTACTCTACAAGTCTGTCACACTTCTAGTCTTGTGTGCATGTCATTACCCTGCAAGTCTGTCACACTTCTAGCCTCGTGTGCATGTCATTACTCTACAAGTCTGTCACACTTCTAGTCTTGTGTACATGTCATTACCCTGCAAGTCTGTCACACTTCTAGCCTCGTGTGCATGTCATTACTCTACAAGTCTGTCACACTTCTAGTCTTGTGTGCATGTCATTACCCTGCAAGTCTGTCACACTTCTAGCCTCGTGTGCATGTCATTACTCTACAAGTCTGTCACACTTCTAGTCTTGTGTACATGTCATTACCCTGCAAGTCTGTCACACTTCTAGCCTCGTGTGCATGTCATTACTCTACAAGTCTGTCACGCTTCTAGTCTTGTGTGCATGCCATTACCCTGCAATAGCTGTTAGGGGTTAAGTATCACTGTCTGTGTTTGAGATAACACCAAAGGCTCAAATGAGCTCCAATAACTTTCCGTCCTTTTTCCGTCAACAATTGCTTAACTGGCATCTCCTCTGCAAACTCTTGGAAGATTTTGACCAAATATCAGAAGGATAAATCCTAAGATTAAAAACTTTCAAAGTTGTACAAATTAGGTCAGCAAGGTAACCAATTGGCCATTGTTACTATAAGTGCAGTGTTGATGAGCAGTTAAGCAATTCAACTGAACTCAGCCAAAACTAGAACTGTCGCCAGAGGCGGACAAATACCCACCCGCTGGCAACTTGTTGGGGAGTGGGTAAACATACAAGACTTTGTTCCTATAAGACATATAGACATATATTACAGAGAAAAAGCCTGGACAAGAATTTTCTATTTGACTACCAAGTATGAAATGCATTAAAATACAAAGGGCCATAACTGAATGGAAAATTATCGAACCGGAACGTCACGATAATATGCGCATGTCCACTTGGTATTGATGCTTTGTAGCAAGTTTCACAAAATTCTAAGAAGGAGTTATTGAGAAATAGCCCGGACAAGAATTGCGTCTACGGACAGGATGGACAACGTGATTCCAGTATACCCCCACTTTGCGTGGGGTATAATAATTTATGTAACATCCCTCGACAGTGGCCTTAACTTTATTAGCACTTTGTGTTTGTCACATAAAATATTTTGGCCGAGTTCTATTGAATTGCTTAACTGCAGATCAACACTTTGTTTAGGTTATTTTAAGCTGCCTTACAGTGTGGGGAAGGATACATAGTTTTGCTGTCGAATAGATTCCTATTGTTCTTGAAGTGCTCAGAGGACTGTTACAAGAGACAACCCTGTTTATGTCCCCATCCAACGAGGCTAGAGGAAGTGTCTTGCCCAAGGACATGCGAAGTTGTCCAGTGGCACCAGGGAGTTTGGAAACTTTTCTCCGGAGCTCAACATGTTTTCTCACCAGTAAATGTTATTTAAATTTAGCTTGGACAATGGTGGGTGGCATTTACAGATGTATTGAGTATTAAAGCATGATCTGAAGCTACAAGTGTGCTTAATATTTCAGCATCATGCTAAAAAACAAGAGGTCAATGACCTTGAAGCTCTACTGATTGATTTTGATTTCAGGAAGTAGTCGCTACATACTTGTTTTTTGAAAATATATTTTTAGCTGTGGCGGCCATCTTGAATTTCCGGCCGACCTGAAATTTTGCTAGGATCAATTAGACATCAAGAGCAACATTTCTGTAAAGTTTCATGAAAATCCGCCAAGTAGTTTCAAAGGAGTAGTCGCTACAAGTTTTTACTATATAACTCTATGTAAACAAAGATGGCCGCTGGCAGCCATGTTTAACGTCGAATCAAAACGATTTTTGAGAAGGACCAACATCATGTCATGCTGATCGTTTTAGAAAAAGTCCCATACCAATATCACTTACAGTTTTCAAGAATTGAATTGAATTGGATTTTATAGTCGCACCAACAGCTAAGGTCATATGGCGACTTTCCAGCTTCCATTGGTGGAGGAAGACCCCAGGTGCCCCTCCGGGCAATTTTCGTGCACGGGCGGGCACCTGGGTAGAACCACCGACGTTCCGCAAGCCAGCTGGATAGCTTCCTCACATAAAGATTCCTAGGCCCCTGAGGGATCGAACCTACAGCGGTGAGGGGCAAGTGATTTCAAGTCAGAGACGTTAACCACTCGGCCACGGGCGCCCCCAGTTTTCAAGAAGTAGTCGCTACAAACATGTATTTGATAAATTTATTTTTAGCCGTGGTGGCCATCTTGAATTTCAGGCCGACCTGAAATTTTGCTAGGATCAATTAGACATCGAGAGCAACATTCCTGTGAAGTTTCATGAAAATCCGTCAAGTAGTTTCAGATGAGTAGTCGCTACAAGTTTTCATTATATAACTCTATGTAAACAAAGATGGACGCTGGCAGCCATGTTTAACGTCAAATCAAAACGATTTTCGACAAGGACCAACATCATGTCATGCTGATCATTTTAGAAAAAGTCCCATATCAATATCTCTTAACTGGAAGTAGTCGCTACAAACTTATTTATTTTAAATCTATTTTTAGCTGTGGTGGCCATCTTGAATTTCCGGCGAGCCTGAAATTTTTCTAGGATCAACTAGACATCAAGAGCAACATTCCTGCAAAGTTTCATGAACATCCGTCAAGTAGTTTCAGAGGAGTAGTCGTTACAAGTTTTTACTATATAACTCTATGTAACCAAAGATAGCCACTGGCAGCCATGTTTAACGTCGAATCAAAATAATGTTCGACTCGGGTCAACATCATGTCATGCTGATCATTTTAGAAAAAGTCCCATATCAATATCACTTATAGTTTTCAAGAAGTAGTCGCTATAAACTTGTATTTTAAAAATCTATTTTTAGCTTTGGCGGCCATCTTGGATTTCACATCAACATGAATTTTTGCTAGGATCAACTAGACTTCATGGGCAACATTTCTGTGAAGTTTCATGAATATCCAGCCAGTAGTTTCAGAGGAGTAGTCGCTACAAATAAAAGTTTACGGACTGACAGACAGACGGACAGACAGACAGACGGACGACGGACGCCGCACCACGGCATAAGCTCTGCTGATCTCTGATCAGAAGAGCTAAAAACAAGAGGTCAATGACCTTGAAGCTCTACTGATTGATTTTGATTTCAGGAAGTAGTCGCTACAAACTTGTATTTTGAACATTTATTTTTAGCAGTGGCGGCCACCTTGAATTTCCGGCCGACCTGAAATTTTGCTAGGATCAATTAGACATCAAGAGCAACATTCCTGTGAAGTTTCATGAAAATCTGTCGAGTAGTTTCAGAGGAGTAGTCGCTAAAAGTTTTCATTATATAACTCTATGTAAACAAAGATGGCCCCTGACTGCCATGTTTAACATCGAATCAAAACGTTTTTTGACAAGGACCAAAATCATGCCATGCTGATCATTTTAGAAAAAGTCCCATATCAATATCACTTATAGTTTTCAAGAAGTAGTCGCTACAAACTTGTATTTTGAAAATCTATTTTTAGCCATGGCGGCCATCTTGAATTTCCGGCCGACCTGAAATTTTGCTAGGTTCAATTAGACATTAAGAGCAACATTCCTGTAAAGTTTCATGAAAATCTGCCAAGTAGTTTCAGAGAAGTAGTCGCTACAAGTTTTTAGCTCGACTGATCAGAGATCAGCTTTATGCCGTGGTGCGGCGTCCGTCTGTCCGTAAACTTTTTATTGTAGCGACTACTCCTCTGAAACTACAGAATGGATTTTCATGAAACTTTACAGAAATGTTGCCCATGAACTCTAGTTGATCCTAGCAAAAATTCATGTTGATGTGAAATCCAAGATGGCCGCCAAATCTAAAAACAAGTTTGTAGCGACTACTTCTTGAAAACTATAAGTGATATTGATATGGGACGTTTTCTAAAATGATCAGCATGACATGATGTTGGTCCTTGTCAAAAATCGTTTTGATTCGACGTTAAACATGGCTGCCATCTGCCATCTTTGTTTACATAGTTATATAGTAAAAACTTGTAGCGACTACTCCTCTGAAACTACTTGGTGAATTCTCATGAAACTTTACAGGAATGTTGCTCTTAATGTCCAATTGATCCTAGCAAAATTTCAGATCGGCCAGAAATTCAAGATGGCCACCACAGCTAAAAATAGATTTTTAAAAAATAAGTTTGTAGCGACTACTTCTTGAAAACTATAAGTGATATTGATATGGGACTTTTTCTAAAATAATCAGCATGACATGATGTTGGTCCTTATCGAAAATCGTTTTGATTCGACGTTAAACATGGCTGCCAGCGGCCATCTTTGTTTACATAGAGTTATATAATGAAAACTTGTAGCGACTACTCCTCTGAAACTACTTGACGGATTTTCATGAAACTTCACAGGAATGTTGCTCTTGATGTCTAATTGATCCTAGCAAAATTTCAGGTCGGCCGGAAATTCAAGATGGCCACCACAGCTAAAAATAGATTTTCAAAATACAAGTTTATAGCGACTACTTCTTGAAAACTATAAGTGATATTGATATGGGACTTTTTCTAAAATGATCAGCATGACATGATGTTGGTCCTTGTCAAAAATCGTTTTGATTCGACGTTAAACATGGCTGCCAGCGGCCATCTTTGTTTACATAGAGTTATATAGTAAAAACTTGTAGCGACTACTCCTCTGAAACTACTTGGCGGATTTTCATGAAACTTTACAGGAATGTTGCTCTTAGTGTCTAATTGATCCTAGCTAAATTTCAGATCGGCCAGAAATTCAAGATGGCCACCACAGCTAAAAATAGATTTTTAAAAAATAAGTTTGTATATATAGCGACTACTTCTTGAAAACTATAAGTGATAAACAAAGATGGCCGCTGGCAGCCATGCTTAACGTCGAATCAAAACGATTTTTGACAAGGACCAACATCATGTCATGCTGATCATTTTAGAAAAAGTCCCATATCAATATCACTTATAGTTTTCAAGAAGTAGTCGCTACAAACTTGTATTTTGAAAATTTATTTTTAGCCATGGCGGCCATCTTGAATTTCCGGCCGACCTGAAATTTTGCTAGGATCAATTAGACATCAAGAGCAACATTCCTGTAAAGTTTCATGAAAATCCATCAAGTAGTTTCAGAGGAGTAGTCGCTACAAGTTTTCATTATATAACTCTATGTAAACAAAGATGGCCGCTAAAGCCATGTTTAATGCCGAATCAAAACGATTTTCGACAAGGACCAACATCATGTCA
>JAWPHD010026283.1:0-13594 GCA_037043455.1 Cyrtodaria siliqua | reverse complement strand
ATGTATGCGTAAGAACTGAATATATATGCGTAAGAACGGAATATATATGCGTAAGAAAGGAATATATATGTGTAAGAACGGAATATGTACGTGAACGAACGGAATATATATGTGTAAGAACGGAATATATATGTGTAAGAACGGAATATATATGTGTAAGAACTGAATATATACGTGTAAGAAGTGAATATATATGTGTAAGAACTGAATATATAAGTGTAAGAACGGAATATATATGTGTAAGAACGGAATATATATGTGTAAGAACGGAATATGTACGTGTAAGAACGGAATATATATGTGTAAGAACTGAACATATATGTGTAAGAAATGAATATATATGTTTAAGAACGGAATATATATGTGTAAGAACGGAATATATATGCGTAAGAACTGAATATATATTTGGAAGAACGGAATATATATGTGTAAGAACGGAATATATGTGTAAGAACGGAATATATACGTGTAAGAACGGAATATATACGTGTAAGAACGGAATATATAAGTGTAAGAACGGAATATATATGTGAAAGAACTGACTGTATATGTGTAAGAACGGAATATGTATGTGTAAGAACGGAATATATACGTGTAAGAACTGAATAGATATGTGTAAGAACTGAATATATATTTGTAAGAACTGAATATGTGAAAGAACGGAATATATATGTGTAAGAATGGAATATGTGAAAGAACGGAATAAATATGTGTAAGAATGGAATATATATGTGTAAGAACGAAATATATATGTGTAAGAACTGAATATATATGTGTAAGAACTGAATATATATGTGTAAGAATTGAATATATATGCGTATGAACTGAATATATATGCGTAAGAATGGAATATATATGCGTAAGAACGGAATATATATGTGCAAGAATGGAGAATATGTACGTGTAAGAACGGAATATATATGTGTAAGAACGGAATATATATGTGTATATATGTGTGAGAACGGAATATATATGTGTAAGAACTGAATATATATGTGTAAGAAGTGAATATATATGTGTAAGAAGTGAATATATATGTGTAAGAACTGAATATATATGTGAAAGAACTGAATATATATGCGTAAGAAAGGAATATATATGCGTAAGAACAGAATATATATGCGTAAAACTGAATATATATGCGAAAGAACGGAAAATATATGCGTAAGAACGGAATATATGTGTAAGAATGGAATATATACGTGTAAGAACGGAATATATATATGTAAGAACGGAATATATACGTGTAAAAACGGAATATATATGTGTAAGAACGGAATATGTATGTGTAAGAACGGAATATATATGTGTAAAAACGGCATATATATGTGTAAGAACTGAAAATATATGTGTAAGAACTGAATATATATGTGTAAGAAATGAATATATATTTGTAAGAACTGAATATATATGTAAGAACTGAATATATATGTGTAAGAACTGAATATATAGGCGTAAGAACGGAATAAATATGTGTATGAACGGAATATGTACGTGAAAGAACGGAATATGTATGTGTAAGAACGGAATATATATGTGTATATATGTGTAAGAACAGAATATATATGTGTAAGAACTGATTATATATGTGTAAGAAGTGAATATATATGTGTAGGAACTGAATATATATGTTTTTTAATAAGGAATATATATGTGTAAGAACGGAATATGTACGTGTAAGAACGGAATATATATGTGTAAGAACTGAATATATATGTGTAAGAAGGGAATATATATGTGTAAGAACTGAATATATATGTGTAAGAACGGAATATATATGTGTAAGAACGGAATATGTACGTGTAAGAACGGAATATATATGTGTAAGAACTGAACATATATGTGTAAGAAATGAATATATATGCGTAAGAACTGAATATATATGCGTAAGAACTAAATATATATGTGTAAGAACGGAATATATATGTGTATATATGTGTAAGAACGGAATATATGTGTAAGAATATATATGCGTAAGAACGGAATATATATGTGTAACAACTAAATATATATGTGTAAGAACGGAATATATATGTGTAAGAACGGAATATATATGTGTAAGAACGGAATATATATATTTAAGAACGGAATATATATGTGTAAGAACTGAATATATATGTGTAAGAATTGAATATATATGCGTATGAACTGAATATATATGCGTAAGAACGGAATATATATGCGTAAGAACGGAATATATATGTGCAAGAACGGAGAATATGTACGTGTAAGAACGGAATATATATGTGTAAGAACGGAATATATATGTGTATATATGTGTGAGAACGGAATATATATGTGTAAGAACTGAATATATATGTGTGAGAAGTGAATATATATGTGTAAGAACTGAATATATATGTGAAAGAACTGAATATATATGCGTAAGAACGGAATATATATGCGTAAGAACAGAATATATATGCGTAAAACTGAATATATATGCGAAAGAACGGAATATATATGCGTAAGAACGGAATATATGTGTAAGAATGGAATATATACGTGTAAGAACGGAATATATATGTGTAAGAACGGAATATATACGTGTAAAAACGGAATATATATGTGTAAGAACGGAATATATATGTGTAAGAACGGAATATATATGTGTAAAAACGGCATATATATGTGTAAGAACTGAATATATATGTGTAAGAACTGAATATATATGTGTAAGAAATGAATATATATTTGTAAGAACTGAATATATATGTAAGAACTGAATATATGTGTAATAACTGAATATATAGCCGTAAGAACGGAATAAATATGTGTAAGAACGGAATATGTACGTGAAAGAACGAAATATGTATGTGTAAGAACGGAATATATATGTGTATATATGTGTAAGAACAGAATATATATGTGTAAGAACTGATTATATATGTGTAAGAAGTGAATATATATGTGTAGGAACTGAATATATATGTGTAAAAAAGGAATATATATGTGTAAGAACGGAATATGTACGTGTGAGAACGGAATATATATGTGTAAGAACTGAATATATATGTGTAAGAACGGAATATATATGTGTAAGAACTGAATATATATGTGTAAGAACGGAATATATATGTGTAAGAACGGAATATATATGTGTAAGAACGGAATATGTACGTGTAAGAACGGAATATATATGTGTAAGAACTGAACATATATGTGTAAGAAATGAATATATATGCGTAAGAACTGAATATATATGCGTAAGAACTAAATATATATGTGTAAGAACGGAATATATATGTGTATATATGTGTAAGAACGGAATATATGTGTAAGAATATATATGCGTAAGAACGGAATATATATGTGTAACAACTAAATATATATGTGTAAGAACGGAATATATATGTGTAAGAACGGAATATATATGTGTAAGAACGGAAAATATATATGTAAGAACCGAATATATATGTGTAAGAACTGAATATATATGTGTAAGAACTGAATATATATGTGTAAGAACTGAATATATATGCGTTTGAACGGAATATATATGAGTAAGAACGGAATATGTACGTGTAAGAACGGAATATATATGTGTAAGAACGGAGTTTATATGTGTATATATGTGTAAGAATGGAAGATATATGTGTAAGAACTGAATATATATGTGTAAGAACTGAATATATATGTGTAAGAACTGAATATATATGTGTAAGAACGGAATATTTATGAGTAAGAACAGAATATGTACGTTTAAGAACGGAATATATATGTGTAAGAACTGAACATATATGTGTAAGAAATGAATATATATGCGTAAGAACTGAATATATATGCGTAAGAAAGGAATATATATGTGTAAGAACTGAATATGTATGCGTAAGAACTGAATATATATGCGTAAGAACGGAATATATATGCGTAAGAAAGGAATATATATGTGTAAGAACGGAATATGTACGTGAACGAACGGAATATATATGTGTAAGAACGGAATATATATGTGTAAGAACGGAATATATATGTGTAAGAACTGAATATATACGTGTAAGAAGTGAATATATATGTGTAAGAACTGAACATATAAGTGCAAGAACGGAATATATATGTGTAAGAACGGAATATATATGTGTAAGAACTGAATATATACGTGTAAGAAGTGAATATATATGTGTAATAACTGAATATATAAGTGTAAGAACGGAATATATATGTGTAAGAACTGAATATATATGTGTAAGAACTGAATATGTATGCGTAAGAACTGAATATATATGCGTAAGAACGTAATATATATGCGTAAGAACGGAATATGTATGTGTAAGAACAGAATATGTACGTGTACGAACGGAATATATATGTTTAAGAACGGAATATATATGTGTAAGAACGGAATATATATGTGTAAGAACGGAATATGTACGTGTAAGAACGGACTATATATGTGTAAGAACGGAATATATATGTGTAAGAACGGAATATATATGTGTAAGAACGGAATATGTACGTGTAAGAACGGAATATATATGTGTAAGAACTGAATATATATGCGTAAGAACTGAATATATATGCGTAAGAACGGAATATATATGTGTAATAACTGATTATATATGCGTAAAACTGAATATATATCCGTAAGAACTGAAGATATATGTGTAAGAAATGAATATATATGCGTAATAATTGAATATGTACGTGTAAGAACGGAATATATATGTGTAAGAACGGAATATATACGTGTAAAAACGGAATATATATGTGTAAGAACGGAATATATATGTGTAAGAACGGAATATATATGTGTAAAAACGGCATATATATGTGTAAGAACTGAATATATATGTGTAAGAACTGAATATATATGTGTAAGAAATGAATATATATTTGTAAGAACTGAATATATATGTAAGAACTGAATATATGTGTAATAACTGAATATATAGCCGTAAGAACGGAATAAATATGTGTAAGAACGGAATATGTACGTGAAAGAACGGAATATGTATGTGTAAGAACGGAATATATATGTGTATATATGTGTAAGAACAGAATATATATGTGTAAGAACTGATTATATATGTGTAAGAAGTGAATATATATGTGTAGGAACTGAATATATATGTGTAAAAAATGAATATATATGTGTAAGAACGGAATATGTACGTGTAAGAACGGAATATATATGTGTAAGAACTGAATATATATGTGTAAGAAGGGAATATATATGTGTAAGAACTGAATATATATGTGTAAGAACGGAATATATATGTGTAAGAACTGAACATATATGTGTAAGAAATGAATATATATGCGTAAGAACTGAATATATATGCGTAAGAACTAAATATATATGTGTAAGAACGGAATATATATGTGTATATATGTGTAAGAATATATATGCGTAAGAACGGAATATATATGTGTAACAACTAAATATATATGTGTAAGAACGGAATATATATGTGTAAGAACGGAATATATATGTGTAAGAACGGAAAATATATATGTAAGAACGGAATATATATGTGTAAGAACTGAATATATATGTGTAAGAACTGAATATATATGTGTAAGAACTGAATATATATGCGTTTGAACGGAATATATATGAGTAAGAACGGAATATGTACGTGTAAGAACGGAATATATATGTGTAAGAACGGAGTTTATATGTGTATATATGTGTCAGAACGGAAGATATATGTGTAAGAACTGAATATATATGTGTAAGAAGTGAATATATATGTGTAAGAACTGAATATATATGTGTAAGAACGGAATATTTATGAGTAAGAACAGAATATGTACGTTTAAGAACGGAATATATATGTGTAAGAACTGAACATATATGTGTAAGAAATGAATATATATGCGTAAGAACTGAATATATATGCGTAAGAAAGGAATATATATGTGTAAGAACTGAATATGTATGCGTAAGAACTGAATATATATGCGTAAGAACGGAATATATATGCGTAAGAAAGGAATATATATGTGTAAGAACGGAATATGTACGTGAACGAACGGAATATATATGTGTAAGAACGGAATATATATGTGTAAGAACGGAATATATATGTGTAAGAACTGAATATATACGTGTAAGAAGTAAATATATATGTGTAAGAACTGAACATATAAGTGCAAGAACGGAATATATATGTGTAAGAACGGAATATATATGTGTAAGAACTGAATATATACGTGTAAGAAGTGAATATATATGTGTAATAACTGAATATATAAGTGTAAGAACGGAATATATATGTGTAAGAACTGAATATATATGTGTAAGAACTGAATATGTATGCGTAAGAACTGAATATATATGCGTAAGAACGTAATATATATGCGTAAGAACGGAATATGTATGTGTAAGAACAGAATATGTACGTGTACGAACGGAATATATATGTTTAAGAACGGAATATATATGTGTAAGAACGGAATATATATGTGTAAGAACGGAATATGTACGTGTAAGAACGGAATATATATGTGTAAGAACGGAATATATATGTGTAAGAACGGAATATATATGTTTAAGAACGGAATATGTACGTGTAAGAACGGAATATATATGTGTAAGAACTGAATATATATGCGTAAGAACTGAATATATATGCGTAAGAACGGAATATATATGTGTAATAACTGAATATATATGCGTAAAACTGAATATATATCCGTAAAAACTGAAGATATATGTGTAAGAAATGAATATATATGCGTAATAATTGAATATGTACGTGTAAGAACGGAATATATATGTGTAAGAACTGAATATATATGTGTAAGAACTGAATATATACGTGTAAGAACGGAAAATATACGTGTAAGAACGGAATCTATATGTGTAAGAACGGAATATATATGCATTAGAACGGAATAGATATGTGTAAGAACTAAAATATATACGTGTAAGAAGTGAATATATATGTGTAAGAACTGAATATATAAGTGTAAGAACGGAATATATATGTGTAAGAACTGAATATATATGTGTAAGAACTGAATATGTATGCGTAAGAACTGAATATATATGCGTAAGAACGGAATATATATGCGTAAGAACGGAATATATATTTGTAAGAACGGAATATGTACGTGAACGAACGGAATATATATGTGTAAGAACGGAATATATATGTGTAAGAACGGAATATATATGTGTAAAAACTGAATATATACGTGTAAGAAGTGAATATATATGTGTAAGAACTGAATATATAAGTGTAAGAACGGAATATATATGTGTAAGAACGGAATATATATGTGTAAGAACTGAATATATACGTGTAAGAAGTGAATATATATGTGTAAGAACTGAATATATAAGTGTAAGAACGGAATATATATGTGTAAGAACTGAATATATATGTGTAAGAACTGAATATGTATGCGTAAGAACTGAATATATATGCGTAAGAACGTAATATATATGCATAAGAACGGAATATATATGTGTAAGAACGGAATATGTACGTGTACGAAAGGAATATATATGTTTAAGAACGGAATATATATGTGTAAGAACGGTATATATATGTGTAAGAACGGAATATGTACGTGTAAGAACGGAATATATATGTGTAAGAACGGAATATATATGTGTAAGAACGGAATATATATGTGTAAGAACGGAATATGTACGTGTAAGAACGGAATATATATGTGTAAGAACTGAATATATATGCGTAAGAACTGAATATATATGCGTAAGAACGGAATATATATGTGTAATAACTGAATATATATGCTTAAAACTGAATATATATCCGTAAGAACTGAAGATATATGTGTAAGAAATGAATATATATGCGTAAGAATTGAATATGTACGTGTAAGAACGGAATATATATGTGTAAGAACTGAATATATATGTGTAAGAACGGAATATATATGCATTAGAACGGAATAAATATGCGTAAGAACTGAACATATATGCGTAAGAAATGAACATATATGCATAAGAACTAAATATATATGTGTAAGAACGGAATATATATGCGTAAGAACGGAATATATATGTGTAAGAACTGAATATATATGCGTTTTAACGGAATATATATGAGTAAGAACGGAATATGTACGTGTAAGAACGGAATATATATGTGTAAGAACGGAGTATATATGTGTATATATGTGTAAGCACGGAAGATATATGTGTAAGAACTGAATTTATATGTGTAAGAAGTGAATATATATGTGTAAGAACTGAATATATATGTGTAAGAACGGAATATATATGAGTAAGAACAGAATATGTACGTTTAAGAACGGAATATATATGTGTAAGAACTGAACATATATGTGTAAGAAATGAATATATATGCGTAAGAACTGAATATATATGCGTAAGAAAGGAATATATATGTGTAAGAACTGAATATGTATGCGTAAGAACTGAATATATATGCGTAAGAACGGAATATATATGCGTAAGAAAGGAATATATATGTGTAAGAACGGAATATGTACGTGTACGAACGGAATATATATGTGTAAGAACGGAATATATATGTGTAAGAACGGAATATATATGTGTAAGAACTGAATATATACGTGTAAGAAGTGAATATATATGTGTAAGAACTGAATATATAAGTGTAAGAACGGAATATATATGTGTAAGAACGGAATATATATGTGTAAGAACTGAATATATACGTGTAAGAAGTGAATATATATGTGTAAGAACTGAATATATAAGTGTAAGAACGGAATATATATGTGTAAGAACTGAATATATATGTGTAAGAACTGAATATGTATGCGTAAGAACTGAATATATATGCGTAAGAACGGAATATATATGCGTAAGAACGGAATATATATGTGTAAGAACGGAATATGTACGTGTACGAACGGAATATACATGTGTAAGAACGGAATATATATGTGTAAGAACGGAATATATATGTGTAAGAACTGAATATATACGTGTAAGAACTGAATATATATGTGTAAGAACTAAATATATAAGTGTAAGAACGGAATATATATGTGTAAGAACGGAATATATATGTGTAAGAACTGAATATATATGTATAAGAACGGAATATATATGTGTAAGAACTGAATATATATGTGTAAGAACTCAATATATATGTGTAAGAACTAAATATATATGTGTAAGAACTGAATATATGTGTAAGAACTGAATATATATGTGTAAGATAGGAATATATATGTGTAAGAACTGCATATATATGTGTAAGAACTGAATATATATTCGTAAGAACTGAATATATATGTGTAAGAACTGAATATATATGTATAATAACTGAATATATATGTGTAAGAACTGAATATATATGCGTAAGAACGGAATATATATGTGTAAGAACGGAATATATATGTGTAAGAACGGAATATGTACGTGTAAGAACGGAATATATATGTGTAAGAACGGAATATATATGTGTAAAAACGGAATATATAAGTGTAATAACGGAATATATATGTGTAAGAACTGAATATATATTCGTAAGAACTGAATATATATGTGTAGGAAATGAATATATATGTGTAAGAACTGAATATATATGTGTAAGAACTGAATATATATGCGTAAGAACGGAATATATATGTGTAAGAACGGAATATATATGTGTCAAGAACGGAATATGTACGTGTAAGAACGGAATATATATGTGTTAGAACGGAATATATATGTGTAAGTACGGAATATATATGTGTAAGAAATGGATTTTGTACGTGTAAGAACGGAATATATATGTGTAAGAACTGAACATATATGTGTAAGAAATGAATATATATGCGTAAGAACTGAATATATATGCGTAAGAACTAAATATATATGTGTAAGAACGGAATATATATGTGTATATATGTGTAAGAACGGAATATATGTGTAAGAATATATATGTGTAAGAACTGAATATATATGCGTAAGAACTTAATATATATATGTAAGAACTGAATATATATGTGTAAGAACTGAATATATATGCGTAAGAACGGAATATATATTTGTAAGAACGGAATATATATGTGTAAGAACGGAATATGTACGTGTAAGAACGGAATATATATGTGTAAGAACGTAATATATATGTGATATATATGGAAGAACGGAATATATATGTTTAAGAACTGAATATATATGTGTAAGAATGAATATATGTGTAAGAACTGAACATATATGTGTAAGAACGGAATATATATGTGTAAGAACGGAATATATATGTGTAAGAACTGAAAATATATGTGTAAGAAATGAATATCATATGCGTAAGAACTGAATATATATCCGTAAGAACTGAATATATATGCCTAAGAACTGAATATATATGTTAGAACTGAATATATATGTGTAAGAACTGAATATATATGCGTAAGAAACTGAATATATATGCGTAAGAACGGAATATATATGCGTAAGAACGGAATATATACGTGTAAGAACGGAATATGTACGTGTAAGAACGAATATATATGTGTAAGAATTGAACTATATATGTGTAAGTACGGAATATATATGTGTAAGAACTGAACATATATGTGTAAGAAATGAATATATATGCGTAGAACTGAATATATATGCGTATGAAGGAATCTATATTTGTAGTAACTGAATATATATGCGTAAAACTGAATATATGCGTCAGAACTGAACATATATGTGTAAGAAATGAAATATATGTGTAAGAACTGAGCATATATGCTTAAGAACTGAATATATATGCGTAAAATTGAATATATATGCGAAAGAACGGAATAATATATGCGTCAAGAACGGAATATATGTGTCGTAAGAACGGAATATATATGCGTAAGAACGGAATATATATGCGTAAGAACGGAATATATGTGTCAAGAACGGAATATATATGTGTAAAACGGAATATATATGTGTAAGAACGGAATATATATGCGTAAGAACTGAATATATATGCGTAAGAACTGAATATATATGCGTAAGAACTGAATATATATGTGTAAGAACTGAATATATATGCTGTAAGAACTGAATATATATGCGTAAGAACTGAATATATATGCGTAAGAAATGCAATATATAGCGTTAAGAACGGAAATATATATGTGTAAGAACGATTGAACCGATATATATGTGTAAGAACGGAATATGAATGCGTAAGAACTGAATATATATGTGTAAGAACTGAATATATATGCGTAAGAATTGAATATATATGCATAAAACTGAATATATACTGCTAAAGAACGGAATATATATGCGTAAAAGAACGGAATATATGTGTAAGAACGGAATATATATGTGTAAGAACGGATATGTACTTTGTAAGAACGGAATATATACGTGTAAGAACGGAATATATATGTGTAAGAACGGAATTATATGTGTAAAACGGAATATATATGTGTAAGACCTGAATATATATGTGTAAGAACGGAATATATACGTGTAAGAACGGAATATAAGAACGGAATATACATGTGTAAGAACGGAATATATATGTGTAAGAACGGAATATATATGCATTAGAACGGAATATATATGCGTAAGAACTGAACATATATGCGTAAGAACTGAACATATATGCGTAAGAACTGAATATATATGTGTAAGAACGGAATATATATGCGTAAGAACTGAATATATATGTGTAAGAACTGAATATATATATGCGTAAGAACGGAATATATATGCGTAAAAACGGAATATATATGTGTAAGAACGGAATATATATATGTGTAAGAACGGAATATGTACGTGTAAGAACGGAATATATATGTGTATATATGTGTAAGAACGGAATATATGTGTAAGAATATTTATGCGTAAGAACGGAATATATATGTGTAAGAACTGAATATGTATGTGTAAGAACTGAATATATATGTGTAAGAACTGAATATATATGTGTAAGAACTGAATATATATACGTTAGAACTGAATATATATGTGTAAGAACTGAATATATATGCGTAAGAACTGAATATATATGCATAAGAACTGAATATATACGCTTAAGAACTGAATATATATGCGTAAGAACTTAATATATATGCGTAAGAACTGAATATATATGCGTAAGAACGGAATATATATGCGTAAGAACTGAATATATATGCGTAAGAACGGAATATATATGTGTAAGAACGGAATATATATGTGTAAGTACTGAATATATATGTGTAAGAACGGAATATATGTGTAAGAATATATATGCGTGAGAACGGAATATATATGTGTAAGAACGGAATATATATGCGTAAGAACTGATTATATATGTGTAAGAACTGAATATATATGTGTAAGAACTGAATATATATGCGTAAGAACTGAATATATATGCGTAAAACTGAATATATATATCCGTAAGAACGCAATATGTACGTGTAAGAACGGAATATATATGTGTAAGAACGGAATATATATGCGTAAGAACTGAATATATATGTGTAAGAACGGAATATATCTGCGTAAGAAATCAATATATATGCGTAAAACTGAATATATATGCGAAAGAACGGAATATATATGCGTAAGAACGGAATATATGTGTTAGAACGGAATATATATGTGTAAGAACGGAATATATACGTGTAAGAACGGAATATATATGTGTAAGTACGGAATACACACGTGTAAAAACGGAATATATATGTGTAAGAACTGAATATATGTGTGTAAGAACTGACTATATAACTGTAAGAACTGAATATATATGCGAAAGAACTGAATATATGTGCGTAAGAACTGAATATATATGCGTAAGAACTGAATATATATGCGTAAGAACTGAATATATATGCGTAAAACTGAATATATATGTGTAAGAACTCAATATATATGCGTAAGAACTGAATATATATGCGTAAGAACGGAATATATATGCGTAGTAAGAATATGCGTAAGAACGGAATATATATGCGTAAGAACGGAATATATATGTGTAAGAACTGAAAATATATGTGTAAGAACGGAATATATATGTGTAAGAACGGAATATATATGTGTAAGAACGGAATATATATGTGTAAGAAGTGAATATATATGTGTAAGAACGGAATATATATGTGTAAAAACGGAATATATATGTGTAAGAACGGAATATATCTGCGTAAGAAATCAATATATATGCGTAAAACTGAATATATATGCGAAAGAACGGAATATATATGCGTAAGAACGGAATATATGTGTAAGAACGGAATATATATGTGTAAGAACGGAATATATATGTGTAAGAACGGAATATATATGTGTAAGAACGGAATATATACGTGTAAGCACGGAATATATATGTGTAAGTACGGAATACATACGTGTAAAAACGGAATATATATGTGTAAGAACTGAATATATATGTGTAAGAACTGACTATATATCTGTAAGAACTGAATATATATGCGAAAGAACTGAATATATATGCGTAAGAACGGAATATATATGCGTAAGAACTGAATATATATGCGTAAAACTGAATATATATGTGTAAGAACTGAATATATATGCGTAAGAACTGAATATATATGCGTAAGAACGGAATATATATGTGTAAGAACTGAAAATATATGTGTAAGAACGGAATATATATGTGTAAGAACGGAATATATATGTGTAAGAACGGAATATATATGTGTAAGAAGTGAATATATATGTGTAAGAACGGAATATATATGTGTA
>JAWPHD010026282.1:0-13594 GCA_037043455.1 Cyrtodaria siliqua | reverse complement strand
ATCAGTGCTTTTGCATATGCTGTATCTATTACAGTACAATAACTACTGTGCTTTTCACCAGGTCCAGAGAACGATTTTCAATCAAAATACATTTTCATTAAGGGAAATTTCATATTGAAACGTACATCAATAGAAAGATGCACCCTAGCCTTATTTAAAGGATCAAATGGCAATCTGGAAGTAGTTTTTGATTTATATATCCAGTATCATTTTTACTTTTAACCTCTGGTAACATTAAAATAAATCAAATTTTAAATATTCACTATTTCGTCTGATTTATACTATAAGTTTTAATATATTTATTGGTGCAATAATATCAGAAAACAACAATATGCAAAAACAAATAGCTTAATACTATTCTTATTTATATTAATGATTGAACAAATGCAAGTTATGAGCAGAAAAACTTGCGGGATGCCGCAAGTTTTTATAAAAAATAAAGATTGACGATGTGTCCCTTTAACAACACAAATGTGCAAACAATAATTACTCCTGTCAAAAAAATAAAGTGCATCCCCTTTATAATGGCATATTATAATGTCTGTGTTTTGCAAGTATATAAACTATACATTTCAATTTGTCATTTCAAAATCCACATCGACTTCTTATTTAACTTTTCCGATGATTTGAAAATTCATTTCTGCTTATAAATAGAAGCCTTATATATTACTTGGCTTTTTCTATTGAAAACAGTATACTGATTAATACTTATTTTCTACATACAACTTAGTAGGGGTTTTAAATATATGTTTCTCTCTCCGGGACTATCAAGAAATGTTCATATGATGCTTAAGAGTTAAATTTTTTAATTGATAATACTACAAAAAGGGTGGCCGCATTCATCTTTAAGATTATTTAACCAGCAATTGCTTAGTTGGCTCTGGGCAGAAGAGGGCAATGAAAACAACAGTTAAAGGGACAAATAGCAATCTTGAAGTGTTTATCAAGCATTGAAATTAGCGTCCTTGATTTATTTATCTTGTATCATGTTGACTTTAAACCTGCTTGCATATAATTAAATAAAATTATGAGTTTTCATTTTGTCTTCTTATTCTAACCATAGGTTTTAATATACATATATTATTGGTGCAAACCTAATCAATAGTTAATAATATACAAAACAATTTTCTTTATACATGTACTCTTCTTATAATTAATATTAATGATTGAACAAATGCAAGTTATGTAGAAAAACTGCCGGGACGGCGTTTTTAAGAAATCAAGATTGGCGTGTGACGGTGTGCTTTTAAATTTACTGTCTAACAAAATCTGTGTATTACGCAGAACTGCGCAGAATATGGGGAATATGGGGAACACTTTCAAGGAAAAGATTTGAAATGTCATCATCATCTGCCAGTGTAAAATATTTCTTGTATCTTAATCGTTAACCCACTACATAGACATAAGGACAGTTCTTTCTTTGAATTAAGACCATTCCATTTATGTGACAATTAAGGGGTGTTTTGGGGGAAATGATCAAGCAGCCGAAACGTTGTAAATCCTGTGAGTTAGATATGACTGCATATTTAGATATGGGAGGTAATGGCTCACACCCATTGCTAGATTTGTTTGCATATTTAGATATGTTTACAAGGAGGCAATCACTCACACCCACTGCTAGATTTGATTGCATATTTAGATATGTTTACAAGACAATCGCTCACATCCACTGCTAGATTTGATTGCATATTTAGATATGTTTACAAGGCAATCGCTCACACCCACTGCTAGATTTGATTGCATATTTAGACATGTTTACAAGAAGGTAATTGCTAGTACCACAGTCAGATTTGATTGCATATTTAGATACGTTTAAAAGGCAATCGCTCAAGCCCACTGCTAGATTGATTGCATATTTAGACATGTTTACAAGGAGGTAGCCAGATTTGCATATTTAGATATGTTTACAAGGCAATCGCTCAAGCACACTGCTAGATTGATTGCATATTTAGATACGTTTACAAGGAGGTAATGGCTTGTTACCACAGTCAGATTTGATTGATGACAGAACAGACAAAAACAAGAAATATAATGAGTTTTAGATAAAAAAAAAAAAAGGTTATTAAACCATATATATGTTTAAAAACCAAATTTTGGAAAGGTGGGGGTTGTATATATAAAAAAAAATAATAATAATAAAACTTTTTTTTAAAAAAATCATAAAAAGCTATGTGATGGAATACTCATCATGTAACATGCTTTATTTATTGATTAATTTAAGTACTTTATATAAATATCATTTTACCTTATTCATTGCGAATTGTAAATTCATTGCAGCCATGTTGAACTTCTAATTGCCTTTAGTAGTTGAAAACACTTCTCGGACAATCACATAATACACCTTTCCTCCAAACAATACTTTGTTAATACTGCCTGATTTTCTATAACATATCTGTCTTTATAGAGATACAACGTGTCCTCATGATGTGGCATATTCATAAACATATTAATTATAATTGTTATGTTCATCTTGTAGGTAAATAGGTGGAGCAATCAGTCACTAACGTAATGGTAGACAATTTACTAAGCTCCTCCCCATAGCTTTCAGGCTTATTGATTACAATTCTGATATCAGCATTTTACAATTAAGGAAACTATTCAAGTCAATCAAAACATACATGTAATTCATAATTCATAATTAAAAATAAAGTCTAATTGTATTTTCTAATTTGCTACCTGTGATAGAAAGATACTGAACCTTTCTTATGAGTACATAATTAATAATGATAATGATCAGTTACTACATTATGGCAAGGAGAAATTAAATGATACAATTAACTGATAGTTGCAACATTGTAATGGATTTCGCCACGGGCAAAAAACTATGACGGTAAACATCTAGCCAATTAGCTGAAGAACAGTTTTAATTACTCTTACATTATCAGGTATGTCACTTATGTTATATGTCACCTATGTGAAGGGGTTTCACAAAACGAATAAGCAGTTGTTGTTTTTTAATTCTATTAGTATTCAAATTTTGAACATAGAAAATAGCATTAAAATATCATAATTATGTTTTTTGGTCAGCTGAAATATTTAACATCTTTCTTAAAGGGAGTACATCAGGCTTTGGGGGCCTAATTTGTTTAAAAACACAAGACCTCGGTCTGAGGGTGTCTCGCCCACCGCAGCAAACGGCATATGAAACATTTTTATTAAATTTGTGCTTAAATGATATCCACCAAAGACAACACTTCATATGACCAAGTATCAAACAAATAAAAGTGAGATAATCATAAGAAGTTTAGTTACTACACGCCTACTAGACTCCGCAACCGTCTCCAAAAGAGGTGATAATACGACGTTTCGGAGACACGTCCAATGCGGTTGCGGAGAGTAAATTGAAGCAGAAACGGTAAGTGTGAATTTAATATTATTTTTTTCGGCCCCAACTCGATCTTTTTCAAAAATCGGGCAATGTGGTACGATGTAGGAATGTTTTCCCTTCCTGTTTCATGTGTTGGTTTCGAAATATATTGAAAAATGTGGTCTGTAGAATTGTCATAAGTCAATCGACGAGTGTAATTTTCTCAACTGGACATGGTTTTTACTCCGTTTTTCTGCTGTTTTATGGGAAATCTGCCCACGAATGAGGTCTATGACTTTGAAATCACCTATCTTTCATCATTCAATGAAAAAAATTCAATCGAATATAAATTGAAAAGAATTATGGTCATTTTTTATGAAGAGGCGGTGTCGGAGAGTAAGAGGCGGATTCAGAGAGTAAGAGGCGGTTTCGGAGACATATACTCTATATAATAGATCTATACTGATTTTAATTGATAATGTATCAATACAATTGTTTATGATGAATTTTTTGTGCAAATACCCATTACTGGTCCGTATACCCATCATTGAACAATAAGTCTAAGTCGCTACTAAATTTACAGAATCTTCCGTAAAATGCACGATGCAACCTACAGCTGAACTGATCCGAAATCGCTTAACAGATGCAAATGAATTCTAAATAAATGATAAGCACATTCATTTAGTACAATCCTCTATCAATAATAGTGTTGGGTGCGTTCTTACAAAGTTTAAAAGACTTTAATTCATTTTGCATCAATTTCAAAGCCGATTTTATACCTTTTATTTTCATCCTAATAATTATTTACCGAGGACCAGATTCCCAGAAATATATTTTTAGCTAAAAGGTCAGCAACAATGTGCATCTATCGTCAAGTAAAGACTGTTAGGCATGAAATGGAACAACTTTTTTTGATTTGCCAAATTACACAATAACTACAATTTACGTAATGTATACCAAACTGCATTGTATGTATAACATAAATGTGTAATTCAAACTAAAGTAGAAATCTATTAACTTTAAACAAAAGACATTTTATAAAATAACTACATTTTCTGTGAATTGTAAAAAAAGGTGTGTTTCATTCCATGCCTACCTGACTATAGTACATACTGGTATTGTATTGAACAAATGCCATTCTATACATACACCGGCTACGTCACAACTCTCCGACACCGCCTCTTCATAAACAAGAGGTCAATGACCTTGAAGCTCTACCGATTGATTTTGATTCCAGGAAGTAGTCGCTACAGACTTGTTTTTTGAAAAATTATTTTTAGCCATGGCGGCCATCTTGAATTTCCGGCCGACCTGAAATTTTGCTAGGATCAATTAGACATCAAGAGCAACAATCCTGTGAAGTTTCATGAAAATCCGCCAAGTAGTTTCAGAGGAGTAGTCGCTACAAGTTTTCATCATATAACTCTATGTAAACAAAGATGGCCACTGGCAGCAATGTTTAACGTCGAATCAAAATAATGTTTGACTCTGATAAGCATCATGTCATGCTGATCAATTTACAAAAAGTCCCATATCAATATCACTTATAGTTTTCAAGACGTAGTCGCTACAACTTCTTTTTTAACAAGAGGTCAATGACCATGAAGCTCTACCTACTGATTGATTTTGATTTCTGGAAGTAGTGACTACAAACTTGAATTTTGAAAATCTATTTTTAGCCGTGGCGGCCATCTTGAATTTCCGGCCGAACTGAAATTTTGCTAGGATCAATTAGACATTAAGAGCAACATTCCTGTGAAGTTTCATAACAAGAGGTCAATGACCTTGAAGCTCTACTGATTGATTTTGATTTCAGGAAGTAGTCGTTACAAACTGGTTTTTTGAAAATCTATTTTTAGCCGTGGTGGCCATCTTGAATTTCCGGCCAACCTGAAATTTTGCTAGGATCAATAAGACATCAAGAGCAACATTCCTGTGAAGTTTTATGAAAATCCGTCAAGTAGTTTCAGAGGAGTAGTCGCTACAAGTTTTCATTATATAACTCTATGTAAACAAACATGGCCACTGGCAGCCATGTTTAACGTCGAATCAAAATAATGTTCGACTTGAATAACCATCATGTCATGCTGATCATTTTAGAAAAAGTCCCATATCAATATCACTTATAGTTTTCAAGAAGTAGTCGCTACAAAGTTGTATTTTGAAAATCTATTTTTAGCCATGGCGGCCATCTTGAATTTCCGGCCGACCTGAAATTTTGCTAAGATCAATAAGACATCAAGAGCAACATTCCTGTGAAGTTTTATGAAAATCCGTCAAGTAGTTTCAGAGGAGTAGTCGCTACAAGTTTTCATTATATAACTCTATGTAAACAAACATGACCACTGGCAGCCATGTTTAACGTCGAATCAAAATAATGTTAGACTTGAATAACCATCATATCATGCTGATCATTTTAGAAAAAGTCCCATATCAATATCACTTATAGTTTTCAAGAAGTAGTCGCTACAAACTTGTATTTTGAAAATCTATTTTTAGCCATGGCGGCCATCTTGAATTTCCGGCCGACCTGAAATTTTGCTAGGATCAATTAGACATCAAGAGCAACATTTCTGTGAAGTTTCATGAAAATCCGTTAAGTAGTTTCAGAGGAGTAGTCGCTACAAGTTTTCATTATATAACTCTATGTAAACAAAGATGGCCACTGGCAGCCATGTTAAATGTCGAATCAAAATAATGTTCGACTTGGATAACCATCATGTCATGCTGATCATTTTAGAAAAAGTCCCATATCAATATCACTTATAGTTTTCAAGAAGTAGTCGCTACAAACTTATTTTTTAAAAATCTATTTTTAGCCGTGGCGGCCATCTTGAATTTCCGGCCGACCTGAAATTTTGCTAGGATCATTTAGACATCAAGAGCAACATTCCTGTGAAGTTTCATGAAAATCCGTCAAGTAGTTTCAGAGGAGTAGTCGCTACAAGTTTTCATTATATAACTCTATGTAAACAAAGATGGCCGCTGGCAGCCATGTTTAACGTCAAATCAAAACGATTTTCGACTAGGACCAACATCATGTCATGCTGATCATTTTAGAAAAAGTCCCATATCAATATCACTTATAGTTTTTAAGAAGTAGTCGCTACAAACTTGAATTTAAAAAATCTATTTTTAGCTTTGGCGGCCATCTTGGATTTCACATCAACATGAATTTTTGCTAGGATCAACTAGACTTCATGGGCAACATTTCTGTAAAGTTTTATGAATATCCATCCAGTAGTTTCAGAGGAGTAGTCGCTACAAATAAAAGTTAACGGACAGACGGACGGACAGACGGACGGACGACGGACGCCGCACCACGGCATAAGCTCTGCTGATCTCTGATCAGTAGAGCTAAAAATCGTTAAGTAGTTTCAGAGGAGTAGTCGCTACAAGTTTTCATTATATAACTCTATGTAAACAAAGATGGCCACTGACAGCCATGTTTAACATTGAATCAAAATAATGTTCGACTCGGATAACCATCATGTCATGCTGATCATTTTAGAAAAAGTCCCATATCAATATCTCTTATAGTTTTCAAGAAGTAGTCGCTACAAAACTTATTTTTTAAAAATCTATTTTTAGCCATGGCGGCCATCCTGAATTTCCGGCCGACCTGAAATTTTGTTAAAATCAATAATACATCAAGAGCAACATTTGTGTGAAGTTTCATGAAAATCCGTCAAGTAGTTTCAGAGGAGTAGTCGCTACAAGTTTTCATTATATAACTCTATGTAAACAAAGATGGCCACTGGCAGCCACGTTTAACGTTGAATCAAAATAATGTTTGACTCGAATAACCATCATGTCATGCTAATCATTTTAGAAAAAGTCCCATATCAATATCTCTTATAGTTTTCAAGAAGTCGCTACAATCTTATTTTTTTTAAATCTATTTTTAGCCATGGCGGCCATCTTGATTTTCCGGCCGACCTGAAATTTTGCTAGGATCAATAAGACATCAAGAGCAACATTCCTGTGAAGTTTCATGAAAATCCGTAAAGTAGTTTCACAGAGTAGTCGCTACAAGTTTTCATTATATAACTCTTATGTAAACAAAGATGGCCACTGGTAGCCATGTTTAATGTCGAATCAAAACGATTTTCGACAAGGACCAACATCATGTCATGCTGATCATTTTAGAAAAAATCCCATACCAATATCTCTTCTAGTTTTCAAGAAGTAGTCGCTACAAACTTATTTTTTAAAATCTATTTTTAGCCGTGGCGGCCATCTTGAATTTCCGGCCAAACTGAATTTTTTCTAGGATCAATAAGACATCAAGAGCAACATTCCTATTAAGTTTCATGAAAATCCGTCAGGTAGTTTCAGAGGAGTAGTCGCTACAAGTTTTCATTATATAACTCTATGTAAACAAAGATGGCCGCTGCAGCCATGTTTAACGTCGAATCAAAACGATTTTCGACAAGGACCAACATCATGTCATGCTGATCATTTTAGAAAAAGTCCCATATCAATATCCCTTAGAGTTTTCAAGAAGTTGTCGCTACAAACTTGTTTTTAAAAAACCTATTTTTAGATTTGGCGGCCATCTTGGATTTCACATCAACATGAATTTTTGCTAGGATCAACTAGACTTCATGGGCAACATTTCTGTAAAGTTTCATGAATATCCATCCAGTAGTTTCAGAGGAGTAGTCGCTACAAATAAAAGTTTACAGACGGACAGACGGACGGACAGACAGACGACGGACGCCGCACCATGGCATAAGCTCTGCTGATCTCTGATCAGTAGAGCTAAAAATCTATTTTTAGCTGTGGTGGCCATCTTGAATTTCTGGCCGACCTGAAATTTTGCTAGGATCAATTAGACATTAAGAGCAACATTCCTGTAAAGTTTCATGAAAATCCGCCAAGTAGTTTCAAAGGAGTAGTCGCTACAAGTTTTTACTATATAATCTATGTAAACAAAGATGGCCGCTGGCAGCCATGTTTAACGTTGAATCAAAACAATTTTTGACAAGGACCAACATCATATCATGCTGATCATTTTAGAAAAAGTTCCATATCAATATCACTTATAGTTTTCAAGAAGTAGTCGCTACAAACTTGTATTTTGAAAAATTATTTTTAGCCGTAGCGGCCATCTTGAATTTCCAGCCGACCTGAAATTTTCCTAGGATCAATAAGACATCAAGAGCAACATTCCTGTGAAGTTTCATGAAAAACTGCCAAGTAGTTTCAAAGGAGTAGTCGCTACAAGTTTTTACTATATAACTATGTAAACAAAGATGGCCGCTGGCAGCCATGTTTAACGTTGAATCAAAACAATTTTTGACAAGGACCAACATCCTATCATGCTGATCATTTTAGAAAAAGTCCCATATCAATATCACTTATAGTTTTCAAGAAGTAGTCGCTACAAACTTGTATTTTGAGAATTTATTTTTAGCCGTGGCGGCCATCTTGAATTTCCGGCCGACCTGAATTGAATGTTGTTTAACGGCTCATCAACACAGTATAGGTTATTTAGAGCCGCCCCAGAGAGAGGGGAAGGATACATAGGAATCCGGGAACCTGCCCTACTCTTATTATCGAATAGATTCCTATGGTTCTTTAACGTGCTCGGAGGATAGACCGATACACGGGACCGCCCGGTTTACATCCCCATCCGACGGACGATCGGCCGACCTGAAATTTCGCTAGGATCAATTAGACATCAAGAGCAACATTCCTGTGAAGTTTCATGAAAATCCGTCAAGTTGTTTCAGAGGAGAAGTCGCTACAAGTTTTCATTATATAACTCTATGTAAACAAAGATGGCCGCTGGCAGCCATGTTTAATGTCGAATCAAAACGATTTTCGACAAGGACCAACATCATGTCATGCTGATCATTTTAGAAAAAGTCCCATATCAATATCACTTAGAGTTTTCAAGAAGTAGTCGCTACAAACTTGTTTTTTAAAAACCTATTTTTAGATCTGGCGGCCATCTTGGATTTCACATCAACATGAATTTTTGCTAGGATCAACTAGACTTCATAGGCAACATTTCTGTAAAGTTTCATGAAAATCCATCCAGTAGTTTCAGAGGAGTAGGCGCTACAAAAAAAAGTTTACGGACAGACAGACGGACAGACAGACGGACGACGGACGACGCACCACGGCATAAGCTCTGCTGATCTCTGATCAGTAGAGCTAAAAATGACCATAATTCTTTTCAATTTTCAGCAGAAAAACGGAGAATAAGACTCATCTGTGAACACATTTCAGCATTTTTTAAACAATGACAGAAAGAACAATTCTTGGCAAAGCCAAACATTAAATTTGTTCAAAGCAATACACTTGTATCATGCCATAAGTTGTTTTTAATATATGGGAGGCAATTCTGATACTTCGCTCAGAAAATAATAACGTAACACCAGTGTATTAGGCAGAAATTCAAGAACCGGGTGTGCAAATATGAGAACAGGGTGTGCAAAACAATTTGCTAACACGCGTTACGCGCCAATTCGAGGCAAGTGGGGTAATTTATTTTCACAGATAAAGGTTAAAAAGGTGCATTTTTGATCATTTTTCTTCTATAAATTATACAAAACATAACAATATTGAGACAGTAAGAGTTTGGAAGTGTTGTTTAACAAAAAAAAAAAAAAATAATAATCTTTTTTACCCCACCCACTCCTCCAAATATTGCAGGAAGCGCTTTTTCAAAAACAGCCGTGCAAAAGACGGCTGCACGGTTGGCTGGCTAATACACTGCGTAACACTTTTTTGAAATTCACATCCTCACCTAGAATTTTTAATATCTTCATACAATATCAATGTTCATATGTTTAATTTGCCCCTAAAACGTTGGGCTAAATGTTTTTGTTCAGTATATAATAAATAAGACAGTAGTAATGTAAAGCAGCTTGAAAGTGGACAAAGCAACAGTAACAAGCTTTCATTGATATAGAGACCCTGACAAAGGTTGGTAAAGATCAAATGTTTGGTAAAGAAGGAATGTGCCATAGTGTTAACAAAAAGTTAAAAATGAACAATGTGCCATCGCATAAGCTGTTGGCCAGTCGAGCTGACAAGAGGTAATGCCTGGTAGCGTTAAAGCCGGGTTTTCAGGAGTAATGTTTGGTATAATGGACATGGCAATGCTGATAAGTGATAAGTTTAAAACAAGAGGCCCAAAAGGGCCTGTGGATGCTCTACTGGCTCAATATAAAGTTTATGTATAAGGGGCCATAAGTCTTTCAAAATTCATTCATTCGGAACATGGTGATGATATATGCAACTAGGCTTGGTACTGATCATCCCTACAAAGTTTCAAAAATCCAGCCAGAGGTTCAGGAGAACTTGTCTAGACAAAGTTAGTGTATTAAAACGTTTAAGGGCTCATAACTGTGCCAAAATTCATTCAACCAGAATATGGCAATGATGGTGCAACTAGGCTTAGTACTGATCATTCTCACCAAGATTCGCTGAAGAGACTAATCTGGACAAAGTTTGTGTATTAATACATTTAAAGGGTCACAACTCTGCCAAAAATCATTCAACCGAAATATGGCGTTGATATGTACAACTAGGCTTGATACTGATCATCCTGGTCAAGTTTCATCTATATCAAGCCAGGGGTTCAGGAGAACTAGCCCGGAAAAAAAACTTGTGGTATCAAAATCCTTTAAAGGGCATTAACTTTGCCAAATATCTGTAACCGGAACGTGACGATGACATACACAACTAGGCTTGGTGCTGATCATCCCTGCAAAGTTTCATTGAAATCTGTCAAAGGGTTCAGGAGAACTAGTCAGAACAAAGTTTGTGTATTAAAACCTTTAAAGTGCCATAACTCTGCCAAAAATCATTCAACCGGAACATGGCGATGATTTGCACAACTAGACATAGAATCGATCATCCCTAAAAAGTTTAGTTTAATCCGGCCAGGGGTTCAGGAGAACTAGTCAGAAAAGGTTTGTGTATTAAAACCTTTAAAGGGCTATAACTCCAACTGGAACACGGTGACTATGTACAACTAGGCTTGGTACTGATCATCCGTGCAAAGTTTCAATGAAGGCCCTTTCGTATTAATGAGGCCAAGATAAAGCATATTTCAGAAAATCAAGGGCCATGACTCCGATGTAAATGGTCCAATCTGGATGGTTTTCAAACTTGTCCAAGCTTTCATTGATATTAACAATCTGGTAAAGTTTCTTAAAGATCTCAGGGCCTCCTCTGGGTATTTTTTTTCTTTTGCAACTACTTTCGCAAAATGAGAAAAAAAAGAGCCACATTTTTGAGAAATAAGAGCCAAAGTTGGAGCCATTTTTTCACCATATAACGGAGTCATTTTCAAAATAAACGGCATATATGCATTGATTCATTTAAGTCTTTTAACACACGAATTTTGGCAAATTTATAAGTTGGAGTCAATTAAGAATCTAAATTTAGCGGACGTTTACAAGCCATGTTTGCTATTACAGTATTGCAATGTTTTACATCTTGACATAAGTTATATAGGCCAATTAAGGCCATTGTTCTGATCTCATCTTTTATTTTAATAGTATTAATCATTTTTGATTTCTTTAATTTTCAACACCGACAAAGTTTGCTACACTCATTAACAAACATCAACCACTAAGATTCATTTTCGTTGTTTGATCGTCCGCCACGCTTGGCGATGTTAATTTGTATAAGAGCTTAAAACCCGATATCAAGCTGTGTTGTCTTAATCCTATTATTACTTAATTGCATCAATTATCTTCTCAGAGAGTGTCAGACAGTTTGTTTACAAAATGTTATTTGCAAGCGTCAATGATCCACAATATACACGCGTGATCAATCGACTGGTTATGATAATTTTATTAGTTTTTGTAATCAGCCAGCGAACGTTATTCATGTAGATTAGTGAACCAGTCCACTTTTCTATTAGACTGTTACACTGCGCATGTCCACTAAGAGCACTGTGTAGCAGTCTATTTTCTACATCCGCTTACGGCATTGAAAATATGTAAATATCAGCTTTTATTTTCCTTTCGCGAATCATTTTCGCAAAAGCTTAAAAAAGATCGCAAATGTTTCTTTTCTTTCTCCATTTGCGACATTAGCGAATCACAGGGGAGGCCCAGGATCTGATGAAAGATGAAGGCCCTATCGTCTTAACGAGGCAAAACATAGGATTTTTAACTAAATCAAGGGCCATAACTCCACTGTTACTGGTCCGATCTGGCTGGTTTTTGAACTTGACCAAGTTTTCATTGATATAAACAATCTAGTAAAGTTTCATAAAGATTGCATGAAAAATGAAGGCCCCATCATCTTAACAAGGCAAAAAATAGCATTTCTAACCAAATCAAGGGCCATAACTCATCTGTTACTGGTCCGATCTGGCTGGTTTTCGAAATTGTCTGAGCTGTCATTGATATAAACAAACAGGTAAAGTTTCGTAAAGATCAGATGAAAGATGAAGGCCCTATCGAATTAACGAGGCAAAATACAGCATTTTTAACTAAATCAAGGGCCATAACGCCGCTGTTACTGGTCCGATCTGGCTGGTTTTCGAACTTGTCCAAGCTTTCATTTATATAAACAATCTGGTAAAGTTTGGTAAAGATCGAATGAAAGATAAAGGCCCTATCGTCTTAACGAGGCAAAATATAGCATTTTTAACTAAATCAAGATCCATAACTCCGCTGTTAATGGTCCGATCTAGCTGGTTTTCGATCTTGTCCGAGCTTTCATTTATATAAACAATCTGGTAAAGTTTGGTAAAGATTGGATGAAAGATGAAGGCCCTATTGTCTTAATGAGGCAAACTATAGCATTTAACTAAATCAAGGGCATTAACTCCGCTGTTAATGGTCGATCTAGCTGGTTTTTGAACTTGTCCGAGCTATCATTGATATTAACAATCTGTGCAAGTTTGGTAAAGATCAAATAATAAATGAAGGTGCTAGAGTGTTCACAAGGCTTAATATGGCATTTTTCAGCAAAACAAGGGCCATAACTCCGGTGAAATTATTTCGATCTCGCCGGTTTATGAACTTGTCCGAGCTTTCATTGACACTGGCAAAGTTAAGTAAAGGTCCGATTAATATAGAAGGCCCTAGAGTGTTCACAAGGCAGAAAATAGTATTTTTCAGAAAAAAACAAGGGCCATAACTCCGGTGTTACTGATCCGATTTAGCTGGTTTTCGATCTTGTTTGAGCTTTCATTGATATTAACAATCTGTGCAAGTTTGGTAAAGGTCAAACAATAAATGAATGTGCTAGAGTGTTCACCAGGCAGAAAATGGCATTTTTCAGAAAAAACAAGGGCCGTAACTGTTA
>JAWPHD010026281.1:0-13595 GCA_037043455.1 Cyrtodaria siliqua | reverse complement strand
AGCGGTGGACCATAGTCTGATTTCCACTAATCTTTATTTTTTTAAGAAACCCTGATGAGTGGAGTGTAGTATGCGGGAGGATACAGTGGGAGAGATAGGTTTGACATACCATAAGGAGTGTGGTGGAGGAAGTGGGTGGAAGAGAAGGGTATAAAATGAAAAGTGGGGTGGGGGGTGGGGGGGGGGGGGTATAATCCTATCCCTCATATGCGCTTTAGCCCTTGAGGGACGAAACCATACTGAATCCCTATTTTAAAATGAAATATATCTTTCTTAATTCTAAAAAATTGCAACTTGGCAATACTCGATTGAACGTGTACATTAAATACTAGATGCAGTTTAAATATGCAGTGTAAAAACATTATATCTAAGCGGATTTTGGACTTGCACGTTATTGACCTGTAAATTAAAACGTTAACCACATATGATGATTGCAACCAGTGGCTACACAAGGAATGTCTCAGATTGTCACAGGAATTCAGTCATTACGTAAGAGAGAATTGAATTGAACTGGATTTTATAGTCGCGCCAACATCCAAAGGTCGTTATGGCGACTTTCCAGCTTCCATCGGTGGAGGAAGATCCCATGTGCCCCTCCGGGCAATTTTCGAGCACGGACGGGCACCTGGGTAGAGATCACCGTATATTCCGCAAGCCATCTGTATAGCTTCCCCACATAAAGATGCCTAGGCACCTGTGTGATCGAACCCACAGCGGTGAGGGGCAAGTTATTTCATGTCAGAGACTCTAACCACTCGGCCACGGACGCCCCCCAGGATAAGAGCGAAGAGAATTGGACTTACACTACCCATTTCAGCAAAAACTCTAGTATCAGGACTCCACCAACAGTATTTCAAGAACTATAAACACTTCAGCATTTCAGCATTGGACAACTTAGCATATTTTTTACTAAGGACTTAGATCTAGTATAAGAACCTAACCTGATATAGATCCATCGTTTACAAGTACTCCCCCATGTTGCAGCTGCGAGAACAGGCATATTTACTCAAACGTGCCACAATAGGCACCAGAAGCAGTATTAATCGATGCTTAAATAAATGATCAACTCTTGCATGGAGAGATCGCCATAGATTCATTCTGACCCAAACTCCATTAACAGTTTACAGATAGTATCCCAAATGACCTAGGGTATGATGTCCATCGATGTAACAGAATGAATGACCCGAAAGTCTGACTCGCAATGGATGAATAGTCACTGTAAATAAAAGACGACTACATCTAGATGATGTCTGAATTCCAGTACGCGTATTCTGGTGACCAGTCTGCATCGAGAACAGCAAGCTGGAGAGAGAGGGAGAGAGAGCAGAGAGAGGATGATGAAGAGAGAGAGAGAGAGACCCCAATCGCAGCTTAATCCCAGTGAAAGTACAGCTATTTAGTTGCGACTTTTCATGCGCTGTTATGTTTTGTGTATAATGCATTGATGCATTGTTCTTTCAAAGTAGACTCTGCAAGCTGCGCTTTTCCAAAAAAGATTGAATTGGATCTTATAGTCGCGACCAACAAGCTAAGGTCATATGACAAATTTTCCAGCTTCCATTGGTGGAGAAAAAAGGAGGTGCCACTCACGAAAGTTTTCGTGCACCGGGCGTGGCACCTGGATAGAACCAACCGACGTTCCGCATGCCAGCTGGATAGCTTCCTTACATAAAGATGCCTAAGGCCCATGACGGATCGAAGTAGACTAAAGGTACAGCCTCAAAACGGCATATTCCCCCAAAATGACGTTCTGCAGCATCCCGCCCAAAATGCCGTTCTAGGTATCACACCTTCTATTATCTCCCCTGAAAGCTCACGGACCTGAGAGAAAAGGAACACAGAAAATAAATCTATATTTTCCTCAATTTTAGGCAATTTTTATTTGAAAAAAAGGGTTTTTCTTTGCTTTAACATACATCTGCAGTGTAAAAGACAGATGATACAGAAAATCCCGTGTTGATATGAGGTTTCATTCAAATTTCAGAAGTGTTTGACCGAAGCACCGCATATTCAGGCTAGACAGTGTATGAATTTTGTATTTTCCATAGGGTTCAGAAAACATGAGCGAGAAAAAAACAACCTGGGCTAAACTTATGTATTTTATTGTTTTAAATTACTGGTCTGGCTATACTGAAGATATTAAACCAACAACAATGCCTGCTGCCCTGCTTTGAAGCTTAGATTGTAAAATGCTGTACAGTAACCCTATGGGAAAATTAATTGAGCTAGGTGTGAGACCTCTAGGGTTTCCCTCCAAAATGACGTGCTGTGGCTTTCCCGCCAAAACATTACTTTCCTGCGCTAAAATGACCTACCTCGAGTTTCTGCCATAACAAGATGTAAGTTGTAAGATGCAATATTGATCTACATAAAGATATATGTGTATTGAAGAGTTAGAATTTAGAACATTGTGCGTTTATTTTTAGTATTTACAAACAATATTCTGTCGGCGAAAGGCTGCTTTTACCCCCTAGTTTGTCTTACACAAGTTAAATGTCGGTTTGAATCGTCTCACGATAATTTAAAACGTTTAAATTGATCCACCTTTCAGTTTAAATTGATCCATCTTTCTTTCAAGGCAACTTATATGGACATCAATCGGAACTCTTCGCCAATTTCCGTACTCGGAATCCCGAGTGACGGAATCCGACGAGGCAGTTCCGATTGATATGGACATTACGGAAGATCAATCGGAACTGCCTCGACGGATTCCGTCACTCGGGATTCCGAGTACGGAAATTGGCGAAGAGTTCCGATCGTACGGAAGATCTATCACTTACGGAAATGTACGAATGACGAGAGCATTTCTATTCTGAGGTGTTCAGTATGTACAAGGAGAAAGTGCTTGTGTGTTTTAAACAATGTTTGTGGTGGTAAGTGAATACGTGTGTTTAATGTTATATATTTCTTCTGCCAACACTATATATGCGGAGTCAACACGGGATATGTATATACAATATAGATATAAAAATCGAGCAGAAAAAATAGCATTCAAGGACGAGAGTCAACGAAAAACTGGATCAATGCATGTCATACAATCCCTGTGAGATATAAACTTGATTGGTTGAATTTGTGTTACGTTTGTAATAATAAAATGGCAGTGTAGAACTTTTGTAATAATAAAAATGGCAGCACTCGTGTAATTTGAAATCGAAAAAATAATAAATAAGTTTTTTGTTTGTTTGTTTTTTTGTTTTGTTTTGTTTTTTAAAAGCTAAACCCCAAAAATCCACAAAAACTTCTTTAACTCCGCATATACCTCAAAGTCTCTCCGCATCAACTCAAAATTACCGCCGCATACCTGATAGTCATTCATTGTATCCTCCTACATGCGTCTTTTATACGCGCGTTCATTAATTAAACGAGATACCCTTAATTATATTCGGGTAGAAAAGGGTTTTTATTATGAATCCCCTACTGTTCCGAATTACAAGGCAATGACATATGTTACGAGTATACATTTTCTTTTAAATTTCATCTGCAACCATGCCCCCGAATTTCAGTATGTAATACACACTGGACATATGTATATGGACCCAGTGAATTAATCTTATTACTTCACTGGTGGATCTAAAAGCCAAAATCAGCGAGTATTTGGCCAAGTACATAATCATTACTAGAGGAAACGATCGACAGGTTTTCATTCGCGTCTCTTTGATTCGACAATTCATTTGAAGTGAGACTCTATTATTATTACTAACATAATTATTAGTATGTGGGTTAAATTCAGTGGCTTGAGAAAACACTAGGCAAGTGTTGTCAGACGAAATATCACACGCACGTATTCATTTATACATAAATTGTTAAAAACACAAGCGCTTTCAACTCCCTTGTACATACTAAACACCCCACAGTACCAAAATACGGTCATTCGTAGATTTCCGTAATCGTTTTTTTTTGTGTGTCCGTTTATTTGTTTTTTTTTGTTGCAGTTGTCGTTGTTTGTTTTTTTGTTGTTGTTTTTGTGTTCTCGTGTAACACCGTATTCGCTTGAAAGAAAGGTGGATAAGTTTAAACTTTTTAAACATCTTGTTCGTAAATACTGAAAATAACCGCACAATATTCTAAATTCTAACACGTTGAAAAATACAAATACACAGAACAAAATTCCTAATTACTCACTAATTTTCTTATTTTAAATATATTTTAAAAAAGTTGTGTTATAATTTTTTTATGTTTTTTTTACCAATAGTTTGTAATTATTATTATTATTATTTCATTTTTTTTAATTGTTACATCTTCTAAGAGTTACCCTCCCTTTATATGAAAACATGAGATGTGCTGATAATACACATAAAATGAATCGAAGTGTGCTTAAAGATATAAACTTTTAAAATGATACATTTATGACAAATTTATTGCGGATGTTTCGTCTATAATAAAAATGAAACATGGATAATCCTAAATTACCTCCCGTTTAATTGCATATCGTTTGGAATTCAAGTAACTGTAATATTTCGAAAATGTATTTTGCAAACGCATTTGTAGTGGTACTGCTAGTGAAACATGATATCAAAATAATTTTACTTGGCATATTTTAAATTAGGAACATCGAAAGTTGCACTAATTCGAAGTACCCTATGTTCATCATATGTACCCAGTTGTATAAGTGTTATAATTTATTTTTAAGGAGTTGCCCCGACTACAAATCACAAATATATTACTTACTGGTCCTTTGGGATCATCAAGCCCAATTTGTGTGGCTTTAAGGTAGAATATCACTTAAGCCGGTGCTAGGGACGCGAGTGGTGTTGCAAATGACATTACCTCTCATGAACGGACTCAATAAAATCGAATATGCTGCTTTTATCTCTTGTGTGTGCTTGTTGCTTCCAAGGAATTCCCTTTTCAGTATTTATTGAAAGCTTTAAAATGTGTTAAGACAACGACAACAGACGATTTAAACTCGTTATTTTGCATTTCAACCGTATCTCTAAACAAGCGTGAAATACACAAAACAATGATAATATAACTGACGTATCCTTAAGTGTGTACTTATGAATTTTGAATAGTATAGAATGGTATTCATGTTTATTCAGCTGCATCTGATAAAGTACATATTTTTATGATAGAATCTTGAGGCAGGCCTACGTCATTTTAGCGTAAGAAAGTAACGTAGAGGCACAAGAACATAGTTTTTGGCGGTCAGCCCTAGGACGGCATTTGGTTGGGAAGCCCCAGAACGTCATTTTGGTGGAAGGTCCCATAACGGCATATGCCGTTTTCGGGGTGTACCTTTTACACTACTGATCGAACCCACCGCGGTGAGGGGCAAGTTATTTAAAGTCAGAGATTCGAACCACTCAGCCACGGAGTGAAATGTAATGGGATTTTGACGTCCCGTTACCACATCATATTGGGTTATATTGCGATAGCAGTACTAGTATAAGAGGAAGAAGATGGAACAATCTCACAGAGAGTTGCAGATGAACTTATAGATGGAGTCCACTCAGCTTGCTTTTGAAATGCTTATACCATTAGGGTATGTTTTCAGTAAAACGACAGGTTTTGAATAGGTATAGACAGTGTCAGCGAAATACCATCATATGTTTGACTGCCAAGATAGGGGGTGGGCGTGTGTGAAACTAAGACGGGGACAATCCACGCACCCACCCCACCCCACCCACCAACGCAATGCCTTGACTTTGCTGTGTCTTCAAGAACAGTAAATCAGTTCACGAATACCATCGTTTCTATATCAAGGATATATTACATATATTATACCTCATTTGCATATTTCCTTCTTTGTGCAACGTGACGTCATCAGGTCAATATTCTGTGACCGGTCCCCCGGTCTAAGAGTCATATATTACAGATTCGGTATAATATAACCTATCATGTATGGTATTTCGGACAATTTGCACGTTTATGGACAGGGCAGTCGTACAGAGAAAGATATATGGAACTTATTAGCTGCGAGAATAATAGCTCTTATGGTTAGTGTGTGTGTGTGTGTGTGTGTTGTGTGGGTGTGGGTGTGGGGGGAGGGGGTGGGGTGGATGGGGGGGAGGGGTTGGAGTGGGTGTGTGTGTGTGTGTGTGTGTGTGTGTGTGTGAACACAAATGCAAGTTATGTAGAAAATAATGGGGTAGAAAAACTAATGGGACGCACAAAATATACCCATTTAAAATATATAATAAATCAAACTTTTAAAATGCATAATAAATCAAAAAAACCAAACCTTTTCCATGGAAATAGCCATTTAGCTTGTATTTTTATTCCTGTGCACAAACTACCTTTTTTAGGAGATGAATTTACATTATATCAGTACAACTATTGACAAACCGGGAGGGACCAGTCACTTTTATTGGGGATTGGGGCGGGTGAATATTTTCATAACAACCAATGTCTATTCAGTATGGCTGTAGGTTTAAAATATGCTGTAGGTAGAGTTTCAAACTATGTCTGCAGTATCTGTTCATGACACTAGGTTGTAAAACATCGGCATATGATATGTGTAAGTATCCAGGCATCTAAGATACAGCTCGGAACTGAAAAATAAAGAAAACTATCATATTAAAAACGAAATTTTTGTGCAAAAAGAAATCCACATATAGTTGTAGTTCTGGCGTTCTGCTCTCCGTCTGCGTCTCATTTTTATCATCATCAAGTGTCATGCAGTTATCTAATTAAGAAATAAAATATTTCTATCGGGGTTGTATTGTGCGAGATCAGTAACTGGTTAGCGGGACTTGTAGATTATCGATACCAAGTGGCATTTTTTCAAGTCCCAAACAACAGGTTTTGACCTCGCACAATAGGGCCCATATAACCACTGGATATCTGACGTGCATCTGTACTTATATAATACACACTTTTCGAAGAGATTTAACATTTTAATGCAAAATTCTCACCGTTCTGGCAATATACGCTACTAGACATCATACTGATGCTTCTGATGAGGTTTCATGAAAATCGGATAAGAAATGTAGGAGTTAAGCGGTCAAGGTTTAGATTCAACATCTTGACAATATGCGCTACTAGACATTAGACTGATACTTCCTATAAGGTTTCATGAAAATCAGATTAAAACCGTAGGGGAAGTTGAGCGGACAAGCTATTGATACGGACAACTTCAAAGTCCAGCAACTCCTTCAAATGTCATTCAAGCGGAACATCTTGATACTCTATGCACTACTAGACATCAGACTGATACTTCCTATTAAGTTTCATGAAACTCGGATAAGAAATGTAACAGGAGTTAAGCCGTCAATGTTTAGATTTAAAAAAACTTCTAAGTACCTAACCTAACTCTGCCAAAAATCATTCAATCAGAACATGTTGACAACATGCGCTACTAGACATCAGGCTGATACTTCCTATCATCCGATTAAAACCGTAGGGGGAGTTGAGCGGACAAGCTATTGATTCGAAAAACTTCAAAGACCCGCAACCCCACCAAATAGCATTCGAGCGAAACATCCTGATAATATGCACTACTAGACATCACAGTGATACTTCCTATTAAGTTTCATGAAAATCAGATGAAAAACAAAATAGTAGTTGAGCGGACAAGCTGCAGATTAAAAAAACTTCAAAGTCTCGTAACTTCGCCCAAAATCATGCAACCGGAACGTTCTGATGATCATACTGATGCTTGCTATGAAGTTTCATGAAAATCGGATGAATGTAGAAGTTGAGCGGTCAAGGCCTACATTCGAAAAACTTCGGGGTCCCGTAACTCCGCCAAAATCATTCAACCGGAACGCGATGACACTATACTGTTCATACTGTTCATACTGTAGTCGAGGCCAATGCTAAACCGTCAGTTTCTTAGGCCCGTTCTGATTGTTGATTTTTTTCTGGTATAGTCTGGTATAGTCTTCCGGTTACATTTTTGTCCTTTTAGGTTGTATTATTTTTTTTCTTTATTTTTTTTTTTAGTTAGTTGTTTGGCCTGAATTTGGAAGGATGCCCTGACAATATTCGATAATAAACTTGATACTGATACTTTATGTGCAGTTTCATGAAAATCGAATAAAAAACGTAGGGGGAGATGAACGGACAAATAAGCGAAACAGCCGGACGTACTTACGGACATACGGACATGATGGCAACTATATATGCTCTCTTGAAAATGTCGGGGAGAACAATAAAATTCATGAAAACCATTACATTTACGCATTCATGTATTCTTACATATCTGCATTGCGCCGTCAAGAAGTTTGCAACGCTCCCTATTTCTCGATCCTATATATATATGCAACCAGGATGTTTCATTCCCGGCTGATCTATTTTTAGCTGATTCGCTGATCAGATCAGCATTGTGTCCGCCAGGTTCGCTGCGCTTCTGCCTATCGTCAGTTGTGACGTAGCCGGGTAATGTATAGAATGATCAGATCAGAGATCAGAGCTTAGCCTGGTTGCCTGGCCTCCCAAAATGCTTTGCACAGATTGTGGGAGGCCAGGGAACCAGTCTAATCGGAGCTGCCGAATGGAATGCGATATTCTAAAAATAGACGATCAGTTGTTTTTATACTTCATGATATCCAATCTATAAACAAAAAGGAGATATAAATAACCCTGATAATTAAAGAGGCATAACAATACTCAGTTGCTTTGGTAAATTGTTCACAGCAATCTTAAATACTAGACTAAATAAATTTTTGGAAAGCTCGGGAATTCTTGGTGAAGAACAAGCAGGCTTTAGGAAAAAGTGTAGTACTGTAGACCACATTTTTACATTAAAAATGTTAGTTGATTTTTATCTGCATAAAAATAAAAAACTTTATTGTTCTTTCATAGATTACCGTAAAGCGTTCGATTCTGTACATAGATTGGCATTGTGGAAAAAACTGTTACAGAATAATATAGATGGCAAGGTTTTCAAAGTCATATATTCTCTGTATGATAAAGCTAAATCGTGTGTTCGTTCTGGTCAAGGCTTGTCCAGTTTCTTTGTGAGTTGTACAGGTGTTCGTCAAGGCGAAAACCTGTCCCCAATACTGTTTTCGATCTTCCTTAATGATCTAGTGCAACATATGTCTGGTTCCTATGATGGCCTGGAGAGTCTTTCTGATAGTATTAGGGATCGTCTTAGTGACGATACTATTGACACATATCTCAAGTTGTATTTGCTTTTATATGCGGATGATACTGTTGTCTTTGCTGAATCAGCTGCTGATCTACAGCTAGCACTTAATTCTATGTATGATTATTGTAATACTTGGAAGCTAGAGGTGAATATTGCAAAAACTAAAGTTGTAGTTTTTTCTAAAGGTAAAATCCGTAATATCCCAGTATTTACTTATGGGGGCTTAAATCTTGATGTGGTTGATGACTTTAGTTATCTTGGTATGAAGTTTAACTACAATGGCAAGTTTAATAAAACTAAAAAATATCTCTGTGATCAGGCTAGAAAAGCCATGTTCTCTGTTCTTAAAAAGGCTAGAAAGCTTTGTCTGTCTCTTGATCTTCAACTTCATCTATTTGATTCGATGGTCAGTCCAATACTATTATATGGGTCGGAGGTCTGGGGTTGTGAGAATGTAAATATTATTAATCAATTCCAGTTAAAATATTGTAAAATGGTATTAAAACTCAAAACTTCAACACCAAATATTATGATTTATGGTGAACTTGGGAGAATGCCAATGGATTGTATTATAAAGAGTAGAGTTCTGAACTACTGGTGTAAATTGGTCAATAGTAAAGAAGATAAGATTTGTCGTATAATGTATAAACTAATGTATGAACTTGATAAAAGCAATGTTTTCCATTCTCCTTGGATAGGTTATGTCAAGACTTCACTTGATCAGCTTGGTTTTTCTGAATATTGGTTAAATCAAAATGTTCCATCCCCACTTGTTTTTAGAAATTTAATAAAAAGCAGAATTAAAGATATATATAATCAATCCTGGAATACCACAGTCTATGAATCCCCAAAATGTGTGAGTTATAGAATTTTCAAAAATACTTTTGCGTTTGAGAGGTATCTAGTAGATTTACCGCTGAATCTTGCATTGTCACTTTGCCATTTTAGATGTTCTAATCATAAACTCCCAGTGGAAAAAGGCAGACTTTATAATATAGAGAGAAGATTAAGAACTTGTGATTTGTGTCATTTAAATGTGCTTGGTGATGAATTTCATTACATTTTTGTTTGCACTTTTTTTAAAAATGAAAGAAAGAAATATATTTCCTCTAATTCTATTATTGCAAATACATATAATTTTAGAAACATTTTTCAATCTATAGATAATTATGAATTGTTAAAACTGTCATTATTTGTTAAGAAAATTATTGATAAATTTAAGTAACTATTTTTCACCTTCCCCTATTAATTTTACATTTATTACTCAGTATTAATATACGAAACTCATTCCATCTAGTCATTTTATCTTGAATTGAAATTATTTTGTGTTTATATTCTATGTTATGATTCAACTTTGTAAATATTGTTATTGATGTTATTTTCATTTGTGTTTGTTAATGCTCATGCCCAGTTGGGCCCAGCTTATGAAATAAAACTTTAAACTTTTGATAGCGATAATTCATCTCAAATGATGTATTGCAGTATATTAGGAAAGAAATCACAGGAACTGGTCACTTTTAATTTTTGCCCTCTATTATTATAATTATCTATATAATAATAGAGGGCAAAAATTAAAAGTGACCAGTTCCTGTGATAGAAATGAGCAAATTTAATATGTTTTTCCTTCCAGAGTTCCTCTTCCGCGCCCCTCCCCCACCCACAGGAGACCTTAGCCACCCAGTGAAGTCTGCACCCTACCCCTCCAGAGGTCTAGGATATCCCTTTTCACATCATCAATGACATACTATTTTATTTTGCAGAGTCAATATACCCCCACTCCAGCCCTATCTAACGTTACTGTTTACAGACCATATAGCTTCATACAGGGAAGAAGACTCCCACTGTAATCGGGCCGGAATAATTACACAAATAATTTGGCAATCATCAGGTTTGAACTCGGGACCCCTTGCATGTGAAGCAGACGCTCAACTGATATTACCATAAAATCTAGCTCTGCGGCGATTCAGTAGTAACGGGCTTATAAACCTATCTATTTGCATACATGTACACCCCAACTGAACCCTACTACATAGGCCTACCTCCTTTATTTTTGATATTTGAAACCTTCAAATATCCCACAACACATATAAGGCAACAACATATACAATGATCTAGGCATAACCACAGGCAGACGGCGCGTACCCTACCCCGCCCACACCCTACCCCCCTCTACTACCCCCTCCCCCTCTACTACCCCCCTCCCCCTCTCTACTACCCCCTTCCCACCTGTTTCTCTACTACCCCCCTTAAATATGTTTTCAATAAACTGTTCTACTTGGTTTTCAATGAAAAAAAAATAAAAAAAATACATACTCTCTATACCATATATTTCCCCCCTTAAATATGTTTTCAATAAACTGTTCTACTTGGTTTTCAATGAAAAAAAAAAAAAAAAAAATACATACTCTCTATACCATATATGGTATAGAGAGTATGTATGTATTTATTTTTTTTTTAGTAGAGAAACAGGTGGGAAGGGGGTAGTAGAGAGGGGGAGGGGGGTAGTATATGGTATAGAGAGTATGTATTTTTTTTTTTTTTCATTGAAAACCAAGTAGAACAGTTTATTGAAAACATATTTAAGGGGGGTAGTAGAGAAACAGGTGGGAAGGGGGTAGTAGAGAGGGGGAGGGGGGTAGTAGAGGGGGAGGGGATAGTAGAGGGGGGTAGGGTGTGGGCGGGGTAGGGTACGCGCCGTCTGCCTGTGGGCATAACCACATACAATTCCTACCCGGATTCTCCCCCAATGTAATCTGTCTGAAAAATTTACACTTTAATATTTAGGCATGCAGCGGGTTTGAACTCGGGACCCCTTGCATGTGAAGCGGACGCTCTACCTGTATCGCCATAAAAGCTAGCTCTGCGGCGAGACAGTAGTAACGCGCTTATAAACCTATATATTTACATACACCGCAACTGAGCCTTACTGACACCCACAGTGACAACCACACCTGTCCCATTCACCACAGTTATCTTACCCCCCCCCCCCCCCCCCCCCCCCCCCCCCCTCAAGAGTGATTAATATAAGTTGCAAGAACGTGCTAAGTTGCAATCAATGTAAAAGAAATATGTTTAAATAATGTTTAAGCATGTCTTTCAGATAAACTTTGTTATGGTCATTGCTATGAAGGATGGATTAGATGTGAGTAGATCTATACAAAATAATAAGTTACACTTTATTAGGAATGAAGAAGTTGTTTGTGAATAAATTGTGCTGCAACCGGGACTCGAACCCAACGTCTCTGGGTTACCTTGCCAGCTCTCTATCAACTGAGCTATCGACGATGTGCGGCTGGAAATACATGTATATACACAGGCTGTACCTAGTCACATATATATGTTTGTAGTTAACAACTAATGTATTGTGAAGTCCACACGCAAGTTTATGAAAGGGGCAGGCAGACCTACAGACCTATAGGTGTAATACAACCATGTTCCCATAATTCAAGATAATATTTATTTCCAGTCGTTTAAATACAAAAATATAAACGAGTAAATCAAGTAACTGAGATTTATGTTTGTTTAGTGTTTAGAGTGAGTACATCAGGATTTGGTGCCTAATTTGTTTATAAACATAAAAAAGTATATAATGACAATTTAAAACTTTAAATAGATGGAAAATTAACCGTTTCATAATACAACCCAATATTAAAAATTATTATTTACAAGTCCATAGAGAAATCCCCAAGTTATAAATAGCTGTCATGCAGAGCAAATCGGTGATATCTACACATGACGCTCGCATTGCCATACATTGCGATTTATTTTACCGGCCAAGTTTAAAATATATATATACCTGGCGAACCACCATAGTTAGGAAATACCTTCTTCAGGTTGTTTATTTTATATGTTCAGCGTAATTTATTTTGGCATCTCTGTGTACGAATGGTTGATGTTGCGTTGTAAGCCGTCTCCTCTTACCGCTGCGGGTTCGAATCCCACTGGGAGCTCGATTTGTGAGGAAGTGTTGATTTGTACGGATGGCGGGAAGCGTACTGTACTGGTATTGGGTGGTCTGCCTCCACCACAAAACATCGACCGTCATATATAACCTTACATGTGTTGAAAATGACGTAAAACACCATACAAACAAACTTTATGTGTTTTATGGCTCATTTATTTATTTTTTATCAATTAAATACACAAATAATGTATTTGAACAATCCTGATGCACTTCCCTTTAACATCATTTTTCAGCACATTTTAGGCTATGTATGACGGTCGGTCAGCCGATTTTTAGTATTCCTGGGTAGAACCTGTACTGTAAAAATCCTGCCATCAGGAAGAAGCGAAAATGCTCATTAAAATAAAAATAATTTGTTTAACTCATTTGAAAACACATGTACTGGTATACATATGTCGTAATCGAGTAGTGTATTGAGATGCATGCTTTTCTTACAGTTTCAGTCGAGTTTTGTTGAAGAGTTGTTTGGTTTTGAGAAGGACCATTTGTTGCAAGCTCTCAGTTCCCATTCGTTAAATACGGTAAGATTAATGATATTTTTTCATTTATATCTTCATTTAAAATGCCACTTTTAAAACTGTAAAATATGTTTAATCA
>JAWPHD010026280.1:0-13597 GCA_037043455.1 Cyrtodaria siliqua | reverse complement strand
GTCACATATTAAAATACGTGATATCATTGATTTGAATATGTGATTTTACAAAATGGTATTATGTTATAAAACATATGCATTTTGAATACATGTTATAACATCTACAAACTTACAATACCACATATTCGAAAATATGCTATTAAAGTAAAACAGTGTGCAATATTTTAGTCGCGTGTGCGATGTATTTTTGTTTAGTACTATGGGAGTATATCCACGGATAGGATGATTCTTCTTTGAAGATTCCAGTAGACTCAGCCCGTGAGGTTATAATATGTATATACACACAATGGCAACAGTGTATTAAATGGGGGCAATTGAAACGTTTCTTGAAGCAACAATTAAAATGAAAAGAGAGAAATTAAAACATGTTTTAAATTTGAGACCTATTTTACCTTTTGAGTTTATTATTAAACGTCGCTTACAATTATGATATTTACACATTTAACATTTTTTATTAATTTGCATTTGTAAAACATTTAGCAATAACAGAACATCGCCAGGTAATATATAAGTTCTACAGAGATCATCTTATAGCATCTCGTGTTGTATCGGCTAGGATTCAGTGTTTTTACAAAGCTGTAGATGCACTGTTTCGACAGACATTCCTTGAACCTATTCTCCGTACTTCACTGGAATAGTTCAGAATGTAAGTTTCGGTAAACTAAAAGCGAATTTCTTTAAATATTTATTCAATTTAAAGGGACAATGTCCGTACTTTTAGCTTATACAACACGAAATAATTACGTTGACAAACATTAAACACTTAAATATTTACTAAATAAAAACAAGATTGTTTGACGGAATTCAATAGCGGTACAAAAAAAAAAGAAGTACCTCTTCGCCCAAACTAAAGTTACACTCACGGGTAATAATAGTGAGAGCGCAATAGTCGAGAACGCTACCAACCGAGCTAAGCGGGCCTTTTATATTGCGCAATACATACTATATAGAAAATCTACCGTAGTGGTTATAGCGTCTGTCTTGTATTCGGGAGGTCGTGGGTTCGAGTCCCCTGACCGCGTCATACCAAAGGCTTTAAAAATGGAGTAGTCACTTGTAACCCTTGCCTGACGAGCAAATAATGGGTAGTGCTACGACTGATTGACCAGTGTCAGAATAATGTGACTGTGGGTATCATGTCTACTACGGCGTGGTATTCCAGTGTGGCAGCACTATAAAGAAACCATTGAGTTCGCTGCTTCAAGTAGACATATCGTCACATTTATTTTAATAATGGCCTTTTGCGCTTGCTCAGCAAGAGTGTTTTGCGCCTTTGCAAATAACCTCCATTCTATACAGAAGCTTGATAAAAGTCGAGAAATCTCCAAAGAGTTTGCAGAAATAGTTACGTCATCCGCATATATAAAATAAACAAACATAAACATGTTCATATCTAATCCTACTCTTTGTAAAACTCATTTTCAATATCAAATTAAAAAACATGTAACATAATAATGCGGATAAACGTTCACCATGCCCAACACCTAGGGTACAGTAGTGCTCCTTACATATACTTCATTACAATGCTTTTCTTTTGCCTTTACACTAGAATACAACTGAGCAATTATCACAATCGTATTGTCGCCATCCCAACCAGCATTTCGAACACTGGTATGATACTGGCTGGGTTGGTGACAATAACATATTGTTGTTGTCGCCAATCCAACAGCATTATACCAGTGTTACTGTCGGCAACGAAACCAGCTTTATACCGGTGTTATTGTCGGCAACGCAACCAGCATTATGCCAGTGTTATTGCCGCAAACACAACCAGTATTATGCCATTGTTACTGTTGTCAGCCAAACCAGTATTATGCCACGGTTACTGTCCACAGCTCAACCAGTATAATGCTACTGTTTCTGTCGCCAGCCCAATCAGGAGTATGCTACTGTTACCGTCGCCAGCTCAACCAGGATTATGCCACTGTTACTGTCGCCAGCTGAACCAGGATTATGCCGCTATTTAATACTGTCGCCATCCCAACCAGTATTATGCCACGGCTACTGTCGCCAGCCCAACCAACATTGCGTCCATGTTTTTTGTCGCCAACCCAATCAGAATTATGTCATTGTTACTGTCGAGCCCAACCAGGATTATGCCACTGTTACTGTCGAGCCCAACCAGGATTATACCACTTTTAATGTCGAGCCCAACCAGGATTATGCCACTGTTACTGTCTCCAGCCCAACCAGGAGTATGCCACTTTTACTGTCGAGCCCAACCAGGAGTATTCCACTGTTACTGTCGAGCCCAACCGGGAGTATACCACTGTTACTGTCGAGCCCAACCAGGATTGTGCCACTGTTACTGTCGAGCCCAACCAGGAGTATGCCACTGTTACTGTCGAGCCCAACCAGGATTATGTCACTGTTACTGTCGAGCCCAACCAGGATTATGCCACTGTTACTGTCGCCAGCCCAACCAAGAGTATGCCACTGTTACTGTCGAGCCCAACCATGAGTATGCCACTGTTACTGTCGAGCCCAATCAGGATTATGCCACTGTTACTGTCGCCAGCCCAACCAGGAGTATGCCACTGTTACTGACTGTCGCCAGCCCAACCAACATTATGTCAAAAATGTGTCGACAACACAACCAGAATTATGCCAATGTTAGTGTTGTTAATCCAACCAGCATTATACTTATGTTAGTGTTGCTAACCCAACATCAATATACTTATGTTATTGTCGCCAGCCCTACCAGAAATGTACCAGTGTGACGGTCGCCAGCCCTACCAGAAATGTACCAGTGTGATGGTCGCCAGCCCTACCAGAAATGTACCAGTGTGATGGTCGCCAGCCCTACCAGAAATGTACCGGTGTGATGGTCGCCAGCCCTACCAGAAATGTACCAGTGTGATGGTCGCCAGCCCTACCAGAAATGTACCAGTGTGATGGTCGCCAGCCCTACCAGAAATGTACCGGTGTGATGGTCGCCAGCCCTACCAGAAATGTACCAGTGTGACGGTCGCCAGCCCTACCAGAAATGTACCAGTGTGATGGTCGCCAGCCCTACCAGAAATGTACCAGTGTGATGGTCGCCAGCCCTACCAGAAATGTACCAGTGTGATGGTCGCCAGCCCTACCAGAAATGTACCAGTGTGATGGTCGCCAACCCAACCAACATTGGACAACTTGTTTGACAGATGTCCGATGAAAAATAACAAGTGCTACATTGCGGCAGTCAGTGTCAGACAGCATAAGGAACTTGTTACAGCATATTAGCTCGAACAATAACCCCCCAGTATACCGACAATGAATGAAGCAGTTGGCAGCGATTGACACAGTCGGTGGTGTCCAGAACGCAATGTATGACTAAGGTAAGTATTTCAAGTATTTTGCCCCTTTATGAGGAGTATTGTCTACTACTGAACTACATAGGCTTAATGTGCACTAAATTTAGAATAAGCATGCCATTTTTGGTGAAATATGAAGGTATATTATTTCAAATAAAGCGACGGACAGATACGTTTTTTGTGCAAAAAAAGAAGCTTTTTTGACATTAACAAACAAAATGCTCGTACACGTGTGAACATTCAGCTCATTTGGGCTTACAGTCATAAAAAACAATCACCCTAGCATAAACAGTCAAATTTTCAGCGCGCAAAATGCATTTCTTAAAGAGTTGTGCATTTTTGAACGAGACAATGGTATGAAAAAATGCAGCGAAATGCCGCAGTTGTAAAATATTTTGGCAACGACTTGAAGCATTTGACTTGACCTATTTATAACAGAAAAAGGAGAATCATATAGTGATATATGCAGAAATTTAAATTATTTCGTATTGTTTTAAAGAAAAAGTTCAATTAGTGAAACCGTTGATGTTCAGATATGTTGCAATAACAGCTGTTCGTTCTTAGGTAAGCTGAAAATACATTCATAAACGATTTGGAATAAATATAAGCTTTAAAATTCGCAATTTAATTTGATGACGAAAAAATCTTGATCAACTGATTCAAGTCGTTGCCAAAATATTTTACAACTGCTGCATTTCGCTGTATTTTTTCTTACTCTTGTCATGCTTGTCTCGTTTAAAAATTCAAAACTCTTTAAGAAATGCATTTTGCGCGCTGACTGTGTATGCTAGGATGATTGTTTATTCTGACTGTAAGCCCAAATGAGCTGAATGTTCAAACGTGTACGAGCATTTTGTTTGTTAATGTCAAAAAGCATTTTTTGCACAAAAAAACTTATCTGTCAGTCGCTCTATTTCAAATAATATACCTTCAAATTTCACCAAAAATGGCATGCATATTCTAAATTTAGTGCACATTAAGCCTATGTATTTCTTTTAGACAATACTCCTCACAAAGGGAGCGAAATACTTACCTTAGTCATACATTTCGTTCTGGATACTATCGACTGTATCAATGCTTCATTCCCTGTCGGTATACTAGGGGTGAATAAGGAACTTGTGGCAGTATATTAGCTCGGACAGCATAAGGTATTTGTGGCAGTATGTTAGCTCGGACAGCATAAGGTATTTGTGGCAGTATATTAGCTCGGACAACATAAGGTATTTGTGGCAGTATATTAGCTCGGACAGCATAAGGTATTTGTGGCAGTATGTTAGCTCAGACAGCATAAGACATTTGTGGCAGTATGTTAGCTCGGACAGCATAAGGAATTTGTGGCAGTATGTTAGCTCGGACAGCATAAGGTATTTGTGGCTTGTTGCAGCATGTGTCGAAGACGATATTTAACCCATTACTTGCGCAATGTATTTTAGAAACGTTTTGAAAAGTAATAGTATAATGTGGCAGTCTCTAACTCCTTGATAACAATAAAATTAATGACTGTAAATGATTATCTAGAGAAGACACGTGGTTTTGTATAATTTACTCCATAATTAGTATGCAGATTTTAACCTGGCAGCACTCAATTGGTAATGCCAGCAATACAGAAGCGTTCTGCCAAACAATATATACTTTACGTTATTGTTCAACATGGCATTGTTGCAGGCAAATGCACATTATCTACATCGCCTTTGTAAGTTTATTGTCAATAAAGGCTTGCTGAATATCCCCTAAATATCTCCAATATACACTAATGGGACGATAATTAACTCTTTACAGGCGGTAAGTATGGGTTAATGAGAAAGATTAAAGGATCCAGCTTACATGCTCTATGCTTCAAACGTCACGCACACTGCCACAATGTACATAAACAAAAACCCACATTTATGAAATCTACGTTAAATTTTGTGGGAAAACACTTAAGTCTGTGCGTCATTTGAGATGTTCATAAACGGCTCAGACCTGCGATCTTACTCACTGGAAAAGTGATGATAAATACATGTTTTGGGGATCGGAGTAGGGCTTGATTGGAAAATACTCTTCTACATGGTTTAGACTCTCCCCCTCACATACAACACCTCACACACCACTCACCCACCCGTGCGTTGCTACGGAGCTTAAAGTTGTGCACGATTTCATTTATTTAATTTAGATAATTAAGGACAAAATTCCGAAATCTATTTTACTTCATGCAACTACTTAGCTCTCAAAATAAAAACGCTAAACATATATTTTCCAAGTCTTTAAGCCTATTGCGGGTTCCGTTGCATATATAAATATCTATGTGTTTATTAAAGTGTTTATTTATAATAATAATAATAATAATAATAATAAAGACTTTATTTAACGAGAGAACTCATTTGAAACTAGTCTCTCTACTATGAGGACCTCAACAAAACAATATATACAATATTTACAAGTAAAAATGCATTTAAAGTGGTATATTCATTAAATGGAAATATGTTTAAATATAACTGCAAGACTTAGTCATTTACTAATATATCGGATGGTGAATCATTTACTAATATATTGGATGGTGAATCCACTATAAATAGTATTAAAGGTTTTGTTTTCATTTTTAAAAAAGCAGAAATATTTATGGTCTCAGTAAAAATGAATGATAAAAACACGTAAGTTGGTATCTTGTGTAAAAATGATGAAAATACAAAAATGAATCAATAACCTTTTTTAAAACGGTTTAAAACATATATAAGCAAAACTATTTACAAATAAATAAATTTAGTCGTCAATTTCAAGTTAGCGTAAAATAAATGATGATTTAACGTATACACCTCAATAATATCTTTGTTAGGCATAGAAAAAAAAATACAAACGGTAAAAAAAAAAATGATTGAAGGCTATCACCATCACGAACATTTTCTACGGTTGCCATGTCAATTGATTTTCATAACAACTCAGGTAAGATGCTACAGTAAGGCGACCTTAGTTACTAACTACCGCGGGATCTTGCGAGATTTTATTCCAAAGATTGATTTGACCGACAGCTGATATGCCAAACTGCTTGTTCACGGAAATGTCAGTGAATAATTTGAGTTTATGATATATCTAATTGGGAGGTATTTAAGACATTTACAAAGTTTCGTTTCGCTTATTTGAATAATCAACCAGAATAAGTGACTCGCCATATGTGCAACCTATATTGAGTCAATAAAGTGACATTTTCACATTTTTAATGAAATTTAGAATAAGAGGTTATGGGAATATAATCCAAAAATAATGAAATCTCAAATAATTATGTTGTCAGCATAATGACAACCATGCACCGCGAAACGTATACTTAAGCTTTTGTTATTAGACATTATATTCCAAACTTTATTTTACAATAGTATTTGTTCTGAGTACATTCTCAGAAATACTAAAATGTATCTATGAGTTTATAATATAATTACATACAATCAATGATGAATTTCTTTTTCACTTGAATTACAACACATATAAAACAATCTTTATTATTATTATATATCATTTTAAATACGTAGTTTTCATTGGCTAAAATGTAGTCACGTGTAAGTCATTATTATGAATTACTGACTTTAGAACGTTTCCTATCCGGTTCAATCTGGTTTTGCGGTCAATAGTCTTTTTTGCAGGTCAATAGTCTGAGAATGACGTTACGCTTTCCCATGACGTGACGTCATGCATGTAAACAAGTAAGCAAAAAGTAAGCAAACTAATGGAGTTTATACGATTCAATATAATAAAACAACTATCTACTTCTGTTTCAGTAAATAGTTAAAAACTATTCATCCTCGGGAATGACTATTGACCCTCAGCAGTAAACTATTGAGCGACTTCGTCTCCGTCAATAGTTTACTGCTTCGGGTCAATAGTCACTCCCTTGGATGAATAGTTTTAACCATTGACCTCAACAGAAGTAGTGACTCTCTAATCGAGAGTGATTCATATAAGTTCATAGAGCTTTCGTTACAATCGATGTAAAATAAATAAGTTTAAACTAACAGAAGTAGATAGTTGTATAATATATACTTTGCAATAACTAGATCTAAGAATATACTCTAGTTTCACATTATATCTGTCATAAATAAGAATGTATTATATTATATTTGTCACGTGCATTCATATTGTCATGTATTTGTTTATATGACGAGAAACTGTAGATCTTATATTACAAGTCAAAAAAATTAAGTCTATGTCCAGGAACGTTCCTGCTATATCTTAAAAAAGGCGATAGCTAAAAAAAATCCTGAACATTCTTTTTTATTTTTTGTTTATATAAAATCTTACAAGTAAACCACAAGATTTATTACGGACGTATATATTATGTTCGCGACACAATGATGTATTTGATAATTGTCAGATCTTCAGTATTGTTCTCCGAGCCTTGCAGTGGCACCACTCTTTTTATGCCACAAAAAATCTTCGAGGTATATTGCGATTATACGATAAATGGGAGAAAACGATGGTAGATAGGTGGAAAACACCTCGTTTATCATGTAAATAGATAAGATTATGCTTCTTTCTGGTAATTTGTTCAGGAACAAACGTCAGATTGAGCGTAGATAATGATTATTATCTTCTTTATTCTAGCGTTTAGTGTCTACAGCGGCCATCTTGGACTGAAGACGCGCGCGACGACGATTTTGGCGCCACCTAGTTGTTATCACACAAGGTGAGGACAGAGGAATGCCGCAAATTACCCGCGCTTCGTTGCAGATGGAATTGTTTGGAAATACTTTGGGCAATAAAATGAATTGTATCCCGACGAACAATGACATGAGCAATAGATTCTGAAAACGATTATCGTTAGTATCAAGAAAATAATGGTCTTCTAGATCAAAGAGTGTAATATAGTGTCTTATTTAGCAAAATATATATATCAAGTCTCATTCTGAATATTTAAGCTCAATGTTCAATTGTGTCCTTATATTCTACATAGTGTATAATTATGTAATTATTTTTAAATCTTCATTTGTTTGTATTCAAGGTTTTGTAAAAAAGCCTCCGTGAAGTTTGGTCTTACATTTACAGCAGCAGCAGCAGCAGCAGCAGCAGCAGCAGCAGCAGTAGTAGTAGTAGAGACATATAGAGACGTATAGTGTTCAGCTCGTTCCTATATTTATATTATTGACATATAAATTTCCTTTTAAACTGTAGAAAGGGTATGTATCTACTACTTTTTGAGAATGCGGATGCATGGAAGCGGGTTATTTGCATTTTAAAAAAATACGTTGTTGTTTTTTGTTGTGTTTTTTTGTGTGGGGTGCGGGGTCACTTAGTTGTGGGATGCGGGGTCACTGAGTAGAACAATCTGCACTTTAACCGTGAATCTCACTAAGACCACACATTTGATAGATTCAGAGATAATGTTATGATCTATGCTAATACGTGGAGCCACTATAGTAACTTTCAAAATTGCCTAAACAGACTTTTCTGTAGTTATGTAAAAACTTACTCTCTGACGCTCGCGCAATAAACATTGTTTCTTGGTGGTTTTTTTTATCAAATGTGTATTGTATAAGTTCACATAAAAATAATTTTCAATTGTGCGGATTCTTTTGATTACTTTTAATTTTTTATAAAAAATGAGGAACTTAAGGCTTAAGCTTTTGTCCTGAGTAAAATAAATAGAGGATATTTGTTTATTTTGAGTGAATATAGGATATATTGTCATCGAGAAGTGAGAAAACTTATGTATTCACCTGTGAAATATAAACAATGAAAATATAAGGTTTAATTTTAATAATAAAATCCACTATTTCACTGGGAAGTATATAATAAATGGTACGCTTTAAAATGCGATTGCCGCAACTGCATCCAATCTAGACCTCGCGACACTTTATCATGATTATTTATTTAGGACGGAAGTTTCATGTCATCACTTGTCACCGCATTTTCCAATTAAAATACGCACTTTGATTCATATCTCATCTAATCGCGCATTCCTGTGAAAGAAGTTTCCTTAATAGCCAAGTCGCTCGACCAAAAAACGCTACTGAAACATGTCTGTAGTTATGAATGACATGACTAGAAAATTCAAGTTTCACTGGTTGGTTTAATCGTACGTCTCGTCAGTCTGATAGGGGGCGTAAATCATGCGATCCGATGTATCGGAGACGATCATCTTGAAAAGTATTTCGCGTGTTACCCGGAGTCATAGGTATCGTGTTACCCGGAGTCATAGGTATCGTGTTACCCGGAGTCATAGGTATTCTGGTACCCGGAGTCATAGGCATCCTGGTACCCGGAGTCATAGGCATCCTGGTACCCGGAGTCATAGGTATCGTGTTACCCGGAGTCATAGGTATCCTGGTACCCGGAGTCATAGGCATCCTGGTACCCGGAGTCATAGGTATCGTGGTACCCGGAGTCATAGGCATCCTGGTACCCGGAGTCATAGGTATCCTGGTACCCGGAGTCATAGGTATCCTGGTACCCGGAGTCATAGGTATCCTGGTACCCGGAGTCATAGGTATCGTGGTACCCGGAGTCATAGGTATCGTGGTACCCGGAGTCATAGGTATCCTGGTACCCGGAGTCATAGGTATCCTGGTACCCGGAGTCATAGGTATCCTGGTACCCGGAGTCATAGGTATCCTTTCCTTCCTTTTGTGGCGGAGTAATACTCTTTGATCATGTTAAACAACAATTTAGTATTGTTTGGTGACATAGCGTAACCCCTGCTTAAGAGACCCCTCTATTAAGAGACCACGTCTTTTAGGAGACCACCTCTTTTAGGAGACCCTTGTGGTACTACATGTATATGTAATTAAAGTGCACCTGTATTAAGATACTACCTGCGTTAAGAGACCAATTTTGTTCTTTCCTTTAGAGGTCTCTTAATACAGCTTTTACTATACAGTATACGTATATGATATACGTGTACGCCTCCTTTCATCACTGCGTGTTATTCAGAGTCTCCAGATAAAAGTCTACATCTTCACGATTCAACAGTTCTTGTGAAGGCTTAAAGGGTCAGACTTTTTTTCAAGAAAATCTAAAATGTTAAATTGTTTCATTTCATGATAAAAAAATGTCATCTCAGCCAAAAGACAGTATTTACACCCTGTTGTGCATGTGTAACATGTTAAGTCACCGTAGATTCTGAATGAAACTACCTGTGATAGCACACATTACTGTGACTGGGCAGAATGAATTTCCTTGTGAATAGGGAGTCATGAATAGGTTCATTGATTATTATTTAACCATTTACACTAGAAAATATCAATGTTTGTCAACTAGACCCCCGAAAAAAGCCTGATGTACCCCCTTTAAAGGAGGATGTGCTATATAAATATTATAGGTTTTGAGACACAAACAGGACAGTCGAATTAAAAACGAATTGGTTACCAGTCTATTTCTTGTGCCTTGGGGAAATAAAAAAAACATTGTAATACGGTGTAAACTAATTCTGTAGTTTCTATCGTATGTAATTAAATGTAGGATGTATTGCATTTTAGTAAAGGCTATAATTTAAAATGTCCGAATAGGGCCTAAGTTATGCTTCTTCCTGTTGTTGTTGTAGTTTCACTGAAATATGTAACTGTATAGAATGTGTAACTGTATAGAATGTGTAACTGCAGGAGTTTGCGACTGGTCTCAATTTAAAGAGAATTAGATTTAAACATATTTTATTGCCAATATTATACAGACAGAATAATATCCACATATATACAATAGAAATATTATAATGACCAATGGGTCGGGTAACAAGTTCTACCAAAATTAGTTTAAACCCTTCCCAGTTAACATCTTGAAATTGCAAATGAGTATGTCTGAGTGAAATAAATTACAAGAGAATTATATCCTTTATGTGCAGTGATATTATTATATTCTTTCTGTCTTAAATATAAGAAGAGACAATGGAGACCGAGATTTGTCAATTTAACCTTGTGTCACACGAGATTATGTGAGATCTAAGTAAGTGCCCAATCTCTATTTCTCTGGTTAAAGCAAGTTTGAAAGCTTCGTCAAAAAACACACATTGCTAGTTGGCAGTATGCTAGTCAGATTTATGATTCTTATCCAAGATAAATAAGTACAAATATTATAAAACAAACACACATGTAACACAGTTCGTACCGAATTGTGACATCAACGTAAAACGAATCAATGCTATGGTCTTTATCATCTCAGATGCTTGAATATATATTTTTTTGTTAAACTTTGGGAAATGGCAAGCTTCTAGATAGATCAAGACTATCAACGCTACAGAAGCAAGCGTTGTTTTTATTGAGTTGAGCAGAAGATCTACACCTTGATTGAAGCTTGCAATATGCATTAAACCAGTGCCAAAGAAAATGGATAGTTCATCTTTCAACGATAAACTAGACTACTGAAATGGGAGTCACTTTGATAGATTGAAGAACAACAATCAAATTTGTAGTAGAATTTAGTTAATGGGGTCGGCACTTAATAAATTTGACAGATGTCCATTTGCCCCGACACCGAAACCGTATAAATTTCTTTCCCCTAATTATCAGATATTTTCGAACGTAATGATAGAAAAATAGCGTGATTAAAGAGGTCCTCCGAGGGGTTTTATGTTAGGGTCCGATTCGGATTTAGGGTAAAAGTTCATCTACCATTGCGACCTAAGTATGTGCCATCCCTAGGAGTATTCTCTAAAAAACAAATCAGGACACCTTTTCTCTTTTCTCTATCATTGTGTCATGTTTTTGTTTTTGACTTTGTTTCTTTTTTTCTTTTTGTATAACAGTTATTCACACAGACGCACATACGCTATAACACGCAAGCACGCACGGACGTACAGACGCATGCACATCCAACATCCTCGGCAACACATACGCGGCCCAGTTAAACATTATGTGACAAGAAAGATACATTGTTCTTGAACAATAAAATTATATTACAGATTGTTTTGTGAGTGTACCATAGGCCAAACACTTTTTTTCAAATTCATATCAAGCGTAATTGTTGAAATACAGCTAAAATAATGCTCCTGGTATTTAAAAATCATGCTTCCTAGGGGTGTATCATTGCAACACGATGCTTCCTAGGGGTGTATCATTGCAACACGATGCTTCCTAGGGGTGTATCATTGCAACACTCCTAGGGGTGGATCATTGCAACACGATGCTTCCTAGGGGTGTATCATTGCAACACGATGCTTCCTAGGGATGTATCATTGCTACACGATGCTTCCTAGGGGTGTATCATTGCCACACGATGCTTCCTAGGGATGTATCATTGCCACACGATGCTTCCTAGGGGTGTATCATTGCAACACGATGCTTCCTAGGGGTGTATCATTGCCACACGATGCTTCCTAGGGGTGTATCATTGCCACACGATGCTTCCTAGGGGTGTATCATTGCAACACGATGCTTCCTAGGGGTGTATCATTGCAACACGATGCTTCCTAGGGGTGTATCATTGCCACATCATTGCCACACGATACGTCCTAGGGGTGTATCATGCCACACGATGCTTCCTAGGGGTGTATCATTGCAACACAATGCTTCCTAGGGGTGTATCATTGCCACACGATGCTTCCTAGGGGTGTATCATTGCCACACGATGCTTCCTAGGGGTGTATCATTGCAACACGATACGCTATTTGTACAAATAATTTGAGTTTGCAAATCATATTTAATGTTTTAAGCTAGTTTTAAACAAATCGTTTGGTATATTCAGACTAATTGTTAAGTATATTACATGCATTGTATAGTAAAACCTATGGTACAAATACATAAATTTCATTTGTTGATTTCCCGGATATTTTAAAATTTAAAGAAAAAATCTGGCGTTTAAATTAATAATAAATCTATTACATATTGCCGTTAAGGTGGGGTGTTAAACTAAAATTCTTACAATGATTAAAACTTATGATAATACAGTACTATAAATAAATTAAACATATTTCTATATTAATTTTATTAGACGACAATGTAGGCATATTCTGAATGGCCTTCACTGAGGTAATGTCGCAATTCCAGAACACCAATTGCAATGCATTTCAGTTTTGAGAAAAACACATTCATTCTGTCAAGTAAAAAATAGACAGGGTATGAAATGATAAATAAACCGGTTTACTAAGAAAACATCAACAGCGTCAGATAGGGGGAACTATTTACTAGTGATATATCACAAATAATTGAGTGACAAGTCTCGTGCGCGCGGAGTGATACATTCTTTCCCGGCATGCAGTCCTGTTTCCTGTGGCAATTATTAAGTTAATGATTGGTCGGTTTTGAATTTAAGCCAACACATTGTCATTAATCACTACCCAGTTAAAATATAAAAAATAAAAGAAAATTTGCTTCACACGACTAAATATCTACAGAATGGTTACAACGTGC
>JAWPHD010026279.1:0-13597 GCA_037043455.1 Cyrtodaria siliqua | reverse complement strand
ATACGCACTTTCAACAGATATGCACACATCAGAAATGAAACGTGCACTCTATGGCACGCAGAATGATACTTGTTGACATTTCATTGCCAAGGGACGTAATACGTGTACGGGAAAATAGGAGAAACACAGAGATAACTTAGATTTTTACGCGATCTGATAGTACATATGATTATTATTCATAATAGTAATACGTATAGAATATGTACAATATTATCTGGCTTGTTGTTATGATTGTTAATATGACTATTGTTATAATTATTGCAGCAAACATGTATCAAGACACAACGTTAATCGCTTCTCAAGTGAGCCCAGAAGTTGCATGTACAAGCCATGACAAGCCAACAATGCGTTCCACCGTAAGTTTTTCATATGTATACGTACTTTCAACAGATATGCACAAGTCAAAAATGAAACGGGCACTCTATGGCACGCAGAATGATACTTGTTGACATTTCATTGCCAAGGGACGTAATACGTGTACGGGAAAATAGGAGAAACACAGAGATAACTTAGATTTTTACGCGATCTGATAGTACATATGATTATTATTCATAATAGTAATACGTATAGAATATGTACAATATTATCTGGCTTGTTGTTATGATTGTTAATATGACTATTGTTATAATTATTGCAGCAAACCTGTATCAAGACACAACGTTAATCGCTTTTCAAGTGAGCCCAGAAGTTGCATGTACAAGCCATGACAAGCCAACAATGCGTTCCACCGTAAGTTTTTCATATGTATACGCACTTTCAACAGATATGCACACGTCAGAAATGAAACGTGCACTCTATGGCACGCAGAATGATACTTGTTGACATTTCATTGCCAAGGGACGTTATACGTGTACGGGAAAATAGGAGAAACACAGAGATAACTTAGATTTTTACGCGATCTGATAGTACATATGATTATTATTCATAATAGTAATACGTATAGAATATGTACAATATTATCTGGCTTGTTGTTATGATTGTTAATATGACTATTGTTATAATTATTGCAGCAAACCTGTATCAAGACACAACGTTAATCGCTTCTCAAGTGAGCCCAGAAGTTGCATGTACAAGCCATGACAAGCCAACAATGCGTTCCACCGTAAGTTTTTCATATGTATACGTACTTTCAACAGATATGCACAAGTCAGAAATGAAACGGGCACTCTATGGCACGCAGAATGATACTTGTTGACATTTCATTGCCAAGGGACGTAATACGTGTACGGGAAAATAGGAGAAACACAGAGATAACTTAGATTTTTACGCGATCTGATAGTACATATGATTATTATTCATAATAGTAATACGTATAGAATATGTACAATATTATCTGGCTTGTTGTTATGATTGTTAATATGACTATTGTTATAATTATTGCAGCAAACCTGTATCAAGACACAACGTTAATCGCTTCTCAAGTGAGCCCAGAAGTTGCATGTACAAGCCATGACAAGCCAACAATGCGTTCCACCGTAAGTTTTTCATATGTATACGTACTTTCAACAGATATGCACAAGTCAGAAATGAAACGGGCACTCTATGGCACGCAGAATGATACTTGTTGACATTTCATTGCCAAGGGACGTAATACGTGTACGGGAAAATAGGAGAAACACAGAGATAACTTAGATTTTTACGCGATCTGATAGTACATATGATTATTATTCATAATAGTAATACGTATAGAATATGTACAATATTATCTGGCTTGTTGTTATGATTGTTAATATGACTATTGTTATAATTATTGCAGCAAACCTGTATCAAGACACAACGTTAATCGCTTTTCAAGTGAGCCCAGAAGTTGCATGTACAAGCCATGACAAGCCAACAATGCGTTCCACCGTAAGTTTTTCATATGTATACGCACTTTCAACAGATATGCACACATCAGAAATGAAACGTGCACTCTATGGCACGCAGAATGATACTTGTTGACATTTCATTGCCAAGGGACGTAATACGTGTACGGGAAAATAGGAGAAACACAGAGATAACTTAGATTTTTACGCGATCTGATAGTACATATGATTATTATTCATAATAGTAATACGTATAGAATATGTACAATATTATCTGGCTTGTTGTTATGATTGTTAATATGACTATTGTTATAATTATTGCAGCAAACATGTATCAAGACACAACGTTAATCGCTTCTCAAGTGAGCCCAGAAGTTGCATGTACAAGCCATGACAAGCCAACAATGCGTTCCACCGTAAGTTTTTCATATGTATACGTACTTTCAACAGATATGCACAAGTCAAAAATGAAACGGGCACTCTATGGCACGCAGAATGATACTTGTTGACATTTCATTGCCAAGGGACGTAATACGTGTACGGGAAAATAGGAGAAACACAGAGATAACTTAGATTTTTACGCGATCTGATAGTACATATGATTATTATTCATAATAGTAATACGTATAGAATATGTACAATATTATCTGGCTTGTTGTTATGATTGTTAATATGACTATTGTTATAATTATTGCAGCAAACCTGTATCAAGACACAACGTTAATCGCTTTTCAAGTGAGCCCAGAAGTTGCATGTACAAGCCATGACAAGCCAACAATGCGTTCCACCGTAAGTTTTTCATATGTATACATACTTTCAACAGATATGCACAAGTCAGAAATGAAACGGGCACTCTATGGCACGCAGAATGATACTTGTTGACATTTCATTGCCAAGGGACCTAATACGTGTACGGGAAAATAGGAGAACAGAGATAACTTAGATTTTTACGCGATCTGATAGTACATATGATTCTTATTCATAATAGTAATACGTATAGAATATGTACAATATTATCTGGCTTGTTGTTATGATTGTTAATATGACTATTGTTATAATTATTGCAGCAAACCTGTATCAAGACACAACGTTAATCGCTTCTCAAGTGAGCCCAGAAGTTGCATGTACAAGCCATGACAAGCCAACAATGCGTTCCACCGTAAGTTTTTCATATGTATACGTACTTTCAACAGATATGCACAAGTCAGAAATGAAACGGGCACTCTATGGCACGCAGAATGATACTTGTTGACATTTCATTGCCAAGGGACGTAATACGTGTACGGGAAAATAGGAGAAACACAGAGATAACTTAGATTTTTACGCGATCTGATAGTACATATGATTATTATTCATAATAGTAATACGTATAGAATATGTACAATATTATCTGGCTTGTTGTTATGATTGTTAATATGACTATTGTTATAATTATTGCAGCAAACCTGTATCAAGACACAACGTTAATCGCTTCTCAAGTGAGCCCAGAAGTTGCATGTACAAGCCATGACAAGCCAACAATGCGTTCCACCGTAAGTTTTTCATATGTATACGCACTTTCAACAGATATGCACACATCAGAAATGAAACGTGCACTCTATGGCACGCAGAATGATACTTGTTGACATTTCATTGCCAAGGGACGTAATACGTGTACGGGAAAATAGGAGAAACACAGAGATAACTTAGATTTTTACGCGATCTGATAGTACATATGATTATTATTCATAATAGTAATACGTATAGAATATGTACAATATTATCTGGCTTGTTGTTATGATTGTTAATATGACTATTGTTATAATTATTGCAGCAAACCTGTATCAAGACACAACGTTAATCGCTTTTCAAGTGAGCCCAGAAGTTGCATGTACAAGCCATGACAAGCCAACAATGCGTTCCACCGTAAGTTTTTCATATGTATACGCACTTTCAACAGATATGCACACGTCAGAAATGAAACGTGCACTCTATGGCACGCAGAATGATACTTGTTGACATTTCATTGCCAAGGGACGTTATACGTGTACGGGAAAATAGGAGAAACACAGAGATAACTTAGATTTTTACGCGATCTGATAGTACATATGATTATTATTCATAATAGTAATACGTATAGAATATGTACAATATTATCTGGCTTGTTGTTATGATTGTTAATATGACTATTGTTATAATTATTGCAGCAAACCTGTATCAAGACACAACGTTAATCGATTTTCAAGTGAGCCCAGAAGTTGCATGTACAAGCCATGACAAGCCAACAATGCGTTCCACCGTAAGTTTTTCATATGTATACGCACTTTCAACAGATATGCACACATCAGAAATGAAACGTGCACTCTATGGCACGCAGAATGATACTTGTTGACATTTCATTGCCAAGGGACGTAATACGTGTACGGGAAAATAGGAGAAACACAGAGATAACTTAGATTTTTACGCGATCTGATAGTACATATGATTATTATTCATAATAGTAATACGTATAGAATATGTACAATATTATCTGGCTTGTTGTTATGATTGTTAATATGACTATTGTTATAATTATTGCAGCAAACATGTATCAAGACACAAAGTTAATCGCTTCTCAAGTGAGCCCAGAAGTTGCATGTACAAGCCATGACAAGCCAACAATGCGTTCCACCGTAAGTTTTTCATATGTATACGTACTTTCAACAGATATGCACAAGTCAAAAATGAAACGGGCACTCTATGGCACGCAGAATGATACTTGTTGACATTTCATTGCCAAGGGACGTAATACGTGTACGGGAAAATAGGAGAAACACAGAGATAACTTAGATTTTTACGCGATCTGATAGTACATATGATTATTATTCATAATAGTAATACGTATAGAATATGTACAATATTATCTGGCTTGTTGTTATGATTGTTAATATGACTATTGTTATAATTATTGCAGCAAACCTGTATCAAGACACAACGTTAATCGCTTTTCAAGTGAGCCCAGAAGTTGCATGTACAAGCCATGACAAGCCAACAATGCGTTCCACCGTAAGTTTTTCATATGTATACGTACTTTCAACAGATATGCACAAGTCAGAAATGAAACGGGCACTCTATGGCACGCAGAATGATACGTGTTGACATTTCATTGCCAAGGGACGTAATACGTGTACGGGAAAATAGGAGAAACACAGAGATAACTTAGATTTTTACGCGATCTGATAGAACATATGATTATTATTCATAATAGTAATACGTATAGAATATGTACAATATTATCTGGCTTGTTGTTATGATTGTTAATATGACTATTGTTATAATTATTGCAGCAAACCTGTATCAAGACACAACGTTAATCGCTTTTCAAGTGAGCCCAGAAGTTGCATGTACAAGCCATGACAAGCCAACAATGCGTTCCACCGTAAGTTTTTCATATGTATACGTACTTTCAACAGATATGCACACATCAGAAATTAAACGTGCACTTTATGGCACGCAGAATGATACTTGTTGACATTTCATTGCCAAGGGACGTAATACGTGTACGGGAAAATAGGAGAAACACAGAGATAACTTAGATTTTTACGCGATCTGATAGTACATATGATTATTATTCATAATAGTAATACGTATAGAATATGTACAATATTATCTGGCTTGTTGTTATGATTGTTAATATGACTATTGTTATAAATATTGCAGCAAACCTGTATCATGACACAACGTTAATCGCTTCTCAAGTGAGCCCAGAAGTTGCATGTACAAGCCATGACAAGCCAACAATGCGTTCCACCGTAAGTTTTTCATATGTATACATACTTTCAACAGATATGCACAAGTCAGAAATGAAACGGGCACTCTATGGCACGCAGAATGATACTTGTTGACATTTCATTGCCAAGGGACCTAATACGTGTACGGGAAAATAGGAGAACAGAGATAACTTAGATTTTTACGCGATCTGATAGTACATATGATTCTTATTCATAATAGTAATACGTATAGAATATGTACAATATTATCTGGCTTGTTGTTATGATTGTTAATATGACTATTGTTATAATTATTGCAGCAAACCTGTATCAAGACACAACGTTAATCGCTTCTCAAGTGAGCCCAGAAGTTGCATGTACAAGCCATGACAAGCCAACAATGCGTTCCACCGTAAGTTTTTCATATGTATACGTACTTTCAACAGATATGCACAAGTCAGAAATGAAACGGGCACTCTATGGCACGCAGAATGATACTTGTTGACATTTCATTGCCAAGGGACGTAATACGTGTACGGGAAAATAGGAGAAACACAGAGATAACTTAGATTTTTACGCGATCTGATAGTACATATGATTATTATTCATAATAGTAATACGTATAGAATATGTACAATATTATCTGGCTTGTTGTTATGATTGTTAATATGACTATTGTTATAATTATTGCAGCAAACCTGTATCAAGACACAACGTTAATCGCTTCTCAAGTGAGCCCAGAAGTTGCATGTACAAGCCATGACAAGCCAACAATGCGTTCCACCGTAAGTTTTTCATATGTATACGCACTTTCAACAGATATGCACACATCAGAAATGAAACGTGCACTCTATGGCACGCAGAATGATACTTGTTGACATTTCATTGCCAAGGGACGTAATACGTGTACGGGAAAATAGGAGAAACACAGAGATAACTTAGATTTTTACGCGATCTGATAGTACATATGATTATTATTCATAATAGTAATACGTATAGAATATGTACAATATTATCTGGCTTGTTGTTATGATTGTTAATATGACTATTGTTATAATTATTGCAGCAAACCTGTATCAAGACACAACGTTAATCGCTTTTCAAGTGAGCCCAGAAGTTGCCTGTACAAGCCATGACAAGCCAACAATGCGTTCCACCGTAAGTTTTTCATATGTATACGCACTTTCAACAGATATGCACACGTCAGAAATGAAACGTGCACTCTATGGCACGCAGAATGATACTTGTTGACATTTCATTGCCAAGGGACGTTATACGTGTACGGGAAAATAGGAGAAACACAGAGATAACTTAGATTTTTACGCGATCTGATAGTACATATGATTATTATTCATAATAGTAATACGTATAGAATATGTACAATATTATCTGGCTTGTTGTTATGATTGTTAATATGACTATTGTTATAATTATTGCAGCAAACCTGTATCAAGACACAACGTTAATCGCTTCTCAAGTGAGCCCAGAAGTTGCATGTACAAGCCATGACAAGCCAACAATGCGTTCCACCGTAAGTTTTTCATATGTATACGTACTTTCAACAGATATGCACAAGTCAGAAATGAAACGGGCACTCTATGGCACGCAGAATGATACTTGTTGACATTTCATTGCCAAGGGACGTAATACGTGTACGGGAAAATAGGAGAAACACAGAGATAACTTAGATTTTTACGCGATCTGATAGTACATATGATTATTATTCATAATAGTAATACGTATAGAATATGTACAATATTATCTGGCTTGTTGTTATGATTGTTAATATGACTATTGTTATAATTATTGCAGCAAACCTGTATCAAGACACAACGTTAATCGCTTCTCAAGTGAGCCCAGAAGTTGCATGTACAAGCCATGACAAGCCAACAATGCGTTCCACCGTAAGTTTTTCATATGTATACGTACTTTCAACAGATATGCACAAGTCAGAAATGAAACGGGCACTCTATGGCACGCAGAATGATACTTGTTGACATTTCATTGCCAAGGGACGTAATACGTGTACGGGAAAATAGGAGAAACACAGAGATAACTTAGATTTTTACGCGATCTGATAGTACATATGATTATTATTCATAATAGTAATACGTATAGAATATGTACAATATTATCTGGCTTGTTGTTATGATTGTTAATAAGACTATTGTTATAATTATTGCAGCAAACCTGTATCAAGACACAACGTTAATCGCTTTTCAAGTGAGCCCAGAAGTTGCATGTACAAGCCATGACAAGCCAACAATGCGTTCCACCGTAAGTTTTTCATATGTATACGCACTTTCAACAGATATGCACACATCAGAAATGAAACGTGCACTCTATGGCACGCAGAATGATACTTGTTGACATTTCATTGCCAAGGGACGTAATACGTGTACGGGAAAATAGGAGAAACACAGAGATAACTTAGATTTTTACGCGATCTGATAGTACATATGATTATTATTCATAATAGTAATACGTATAGAATATGTACAATATTATCTGGCTTGTTGTTATGATTGTTAATATGACTATTGTTATAATTATTGCAGCAAACCTGTATCAAGACACAACGTTAATCGCTTTTCAAGTGAGCCCAGAAGTTGCATGTACAAGCCATGACAAGCCAACAATGCGTTCCACCGTAAGTTTTTCATATGTATACGTACTTTCAACAGATATGCACACATCAGAAATTAAACGTGCACTCTATGGCACGCAGAATGATACTTGTTGACATTTCATTGCCAAGGGACGTAATACGTGTACGGGAAAATAGGAGAAACACAGAGATAACTTAGATTTTTACGCGATCTGATAGTACATATGATTATTATTCATAATAGTAATACGTATAGAATATGTACAATATTATCTGGCTTGTTGTTATGATTGTTAATATGACTATTGTTATAAATATTGCAGCAAACCTGTATCATGACACAACGTTAATCGCTTCTCAAGTGAGCCCAGAAGTTGCATGTACAAGCCATGACAAGCCAACAATGCGTTCCACCGTAAGTTTTTCATATGTATACATACTTTCAACAGATATGCACAAGTCAGAAATGAAACGGGCACTCTATGGCACGCAGAATGATACTTGTTGACATTTCATTGCCAAGGGACCTAATACGTGTACGGGAAAATAGGAGAACAGAGATAACTTAGATTTTTACGCGATCTGATAGTACATATGATTCTTATTCATAATAGTAATACGTATAGAATATGTACAATATTATCTGGCTTGTTGTTATGATTGTTAATATGACTATTGTTATAATTATTGCAGCAAACCTGTATCAAGACACAACGTTAATCGCTTCTCAAGTGAGCCCAGAAGTTGCATGTACAAGCCATGACAAGCCAACAATGCGTTCCACCGTAAGTTTTTCATATGTATACGTACTTTCAACAGATATGCACAAGTCAGAAATGAAACGGGCACTCTATGGCACGCAGAATGATACTTGTTGACATTTCATTGCCAAGGGACGTAATACGTGTACGGGAAAATAGGAGAAACACAGAGATAACTTAGATTTTTACGCGATCTGATAGTACATATGATTATTATTCATAATAGTAATACGTATAGAATATGTACAATATTATCTGGCTTGTTGTTATGATTGTTAATATGACTATTGTTATAATTATTGCAGCAAACCTGTATCAAGACACAACGTTAATCGCTTCTCAAGTGAGCCCAGAAGTTGCATGTACAAGCCATGACAAGCCAACAATGCGTTCCACCGTAAGTTTTTCATATGTATACGCACTTTCAACAGATATGCACACATCAGAAATGAAACGTGCACTCTATGGCACGCAGAATGATACTTGTTGACATTTCATTGCCAAGGGACGTAATACGTGTACGGGAAAATAGGAGAAACACAGAGATAACTTAGATTTTTACGCGATCTGATAGTACATATGATTATTATTCATAATAGTAATACGTATAGAATATGTACAATATTATCTGGCTTGTTGTTATGATTGTTAATATGACTATTGTTATAATTATTGCAGCAAACCTGTATCAAGACACAACGTTAATCGCTTTTCAAGTGAGCCCAGAAGTTGCATGTACAAGCCATGACAAGCCAACAATGCGTTCCACCGTAAGTTTTTCATATGTATACGCACTTTCAACAGATATGCACACGTCAGAAATGAAACGTGCACTCTATGGCACGCAGAATGATACTTGTTGACATTTCATTGCCAAGGGACGTTATACGTGTACGGGAAAATAGGAGAAACACAGAGATAACTTAGATTTTTACGCGATCTGATAGTACATATGATTATTATTCATAATAGTAATACGTATAGAATATGTACAATATTATCTGGCTTGTTGTTATGATTGTTAATATGACTATTGTTATAATTATTGCAGCAAACCTGTATCAAGACACAACGTTAATCGATTTTCAAGTGAGCCCAGAAGTTGCATGTACAAGCCATGACAAGCCAACAATGCGTTCCACCGTAAGTTTTTCATATGTATACGCACTTTCAACAGATATGCACACATCAGAAATGAAACGTGCACTCTATGGCACGCAGAATGATACTTGTTGACATTTCATTGCCAAGGGACGTAATACGTGTACGGGAAAATAGGAGAAACACAGAGATAACTTAGATTTTTACGCGATCTGATAGTACATATGATTATTATTCATAATAGTAATACGTATAGAATATGTACAATATTATCTGGCTTGTTGTTATGATTGTTAATATGACTATTGTTATAATTATTGCAGCAAACATGTATCAAGACACAAAGTTAATCGCTTCTCAAGTGAGCCCAGAAGTTGCATGTACAAGCCATGACAAGCCAACAATGCGTTCCACCGTAAGTTTTTCATATGTATACGTACTTTCAACAGATATGCACAAGTCAAAAATGAAACGGGCACTCTATGGCACGCAGAATGATACTTGTTGACATTTCATTGCCAAGGGACGTAATACGTGTACGGGAAAATAGGAGAAACACAGAGATAACTTAGATTTTTACGCGATCTGATAGTACATATGATTATTATTCATAATAGTAATACGTATAGAATATGTACAATATTATCTGGCTTGTTGTTATGATTGTTAATATGACTATTGTTATAATTATTGCAGCAAACCTGTATCAAGACACAACGTTAATCGCTTTTCAAGTGAGCCCAGAAGTTGCATGTACAAGCCATGACAAGCCAACAATGCGTTCCACCGTAAGTTTTTCATATGTATACGTACTTTCAACAGATATGCACAAGTCAGAAATGAAACGGGCACTCTATGGCACGCAGAATGATACGTGTTGACATTTCATTGCCAAGGGACGTAATACGTGTACGGGAAAATAGGAGAAACACAGAGATAACTTAGATTTTTACGCGATCTGATAGAACATATGATTATTATTCATAATAGTAATACGTATAGAATATGTACAATATTATCTGGCTTGTTGTTATGATTGTTAATATGACTATTGTTATAATTATTGCAGCAAACCTGTATCAAGACACAACGTTAATCGCTTTTCAAGTGAGCCCAGAAGTTGCATGTACAAGCCATGACAAGCCAACAATGCGTTCCACCGTAAGTTTTTCATATGTATACGTACTTTCAACAGATATGCACACATCAGAAATTAAACGTGCACTTTATGGCACGCAGAATGATACTTGTTGACATTTCATTGCCAAGGGACGTAATACGTGTACGGGAAAATAGGAGAAACACAGAGATAACTTAGATTTTTACGCGATCTGATAGTACATATGATTATTATTCATAATAGTAATACGTATAGAATATGTACAATATTATCTGGCTTGTTGTTATGATTGTTAATATGACTATTGTTATAAATATTGCAGCAAACCTGTATCATGACACAACGTTAATCGCTTCTCAAGTGAGCCCAGAAGTTGCATGTACAAGCCATGACAAGCCAACAATGCGTTCCACCGTAAGTTTTTCATATGTATACATACTTTCAACAGATATGCACAAGTCAGAAATGAAACGGGCACTCTATGGCACGCAGAATGATACTTGTTGACATTTCATTGCCAAGGGACCTAATACGTGTACGGGAAAATAGGAGAACAGAGATAACTTAGATTTTTACGCGATCTGATAGTACATATGATTCTTATTCATAATAGTAATACGTATAGAATATGTACAATATTATCTGGCTTGTTGTTATGATTGTTAATATGACTATTGTTATAATTATTGCAGCAAACCTGTATCAAGACACAACGTTAATCGCTTCTCAAGTGAGCCCAGAAGTTGCATGTACAAGCCATGACAAGCCAACAATGCGTTCCACCGTAAGTTTTTCATATGTATACGTACTTTCAACAGATATGCACAAGTCAGAAATGAAACGGGCACTCTATGGCACGCAGAATGATACTTGTTGACATTTCATTGCCAAGGGACGTAATACGTGTACGGGAAAATAGGAGAAACACAGAGATAACTTAGATTTTTACGCGATCTGATAGTACATATGATTATTATTCATAATAGTAATACGTATAGAATATGTACAATATTATCTGGCTTGTTGTTATGATTGTTAATATGACTATTGTTATAATTATTGCAGCAAACCTGTATCAAGACACAACGTTAATCGCTTCTCAAGTGAGCCCAGAAGTTGCATGTACAAGCCATGACAAGCCAACAATGCGTTCCACCGTAAGTTTTTCATATGTATACGCACTTTCAACAGATATGCACACATCAGAAATGAAACGTGCACTCTATGGCACGCAGAATGATACTTGTTGACATTTCATTGCCAAGGGACGTAATACGTGTACGGGAAAATAGGAGAAACACAGAGATAACTTAGATTTTTACGCGATCTGATAGTACATATGATTATTATTCATAATAGTAATACGTATAGAATATGTACAATATTATCTGGCTTGTTGTTATGATTGTTAATATGACTATTGTTATAATTATTGCAGCAAACCTGTATCAAGACACAACGTTAATCGCTTTTCAAGTGAGCCCAGAAGTTGCCTGTACAAGCCATGACAAGCCAACAATGCGTTCCACCGTAAGTTTTTCATATGTATACGCACTTTCAACAGATATGCACACGTCAGAAATGAAACGTGCACTCTATGGCACGCAGAATGATACTTGTTGACATTTCATTGCCAAGGGACGTTATACGTGTACGGGAAAATAGGAGAAACACAGAGATAACTTAGATTTTTACGCGATCTGATAGTACATATGATTATTATTCATAATAGTAATACGTATAGAATATGTACAATATTATCTGGCTTGTTGTTATGATTGTTAATATGACTATTGTTATAATTATTGCAGCAAACCTGTATCAAGACACAACGTTAATCGCTTCTCAAGTGAGCCCAGAAGTTGCATGTACAAGCCATGACAAGCCAACAATGCGTTCCACCGTAAGTTTTTCATATGTATACGTACTTTCAACAGATATGCACAAGTCAGAAATGAAACGGGCACTCTATGGCACGCAGAATGATACTTGTTGACATTTCATTGCCAAGGGACGTAATACGTGTACGGGAAAATAGGAGAAACACAGAGATAACTTAGATTTTTACGCGATCTGATAGTACATATGATTATTATTCATAATAGTAATACGTATAGAATATGTACAATATTATCTGGCTTGTTGTTATGATTGTTAATATGACTATTGTTATAATTATTGCAGCAAACCTGTATCAAGACACAACGTTAATCGCTTCTCAAGTGAGCCCAGAAGTTGCATGTACAAGCCATGACAAGCCAACAATGCGTTCCACCGTAAGTTTTTCATATGTATACGTACTTTCAACAGATATGCACAAGTCAGAAATGAAACGGGCACTCTATGGCACGCAGAATGATACTTGTTGACATTTCATTGCCAAGGGACGTAATACGTGTACGGGAAAATAGGAGAAACACAGAGATAACTTAGATTTTTACGCGATCTGATAGTACATATGATTATTATTCATA